>JAHZNE010003955.1:0-12271 GCA_027744055.1 Callyntrura sp. NNG-2020
ATCGCCTTTCTGCTGGAGTTCAATTTTCTTGTCATCCAAATCTATTTTCTTTTCTCGCACTTTTTGACGATTTTCTATAACAAAGCGGAGTCCTTCTGCTTCCACCTTTATCTCTACAAAGATAACAAACTATTTCAAGACACAACATAATAATGCAAAAGTGAGACTTGCATTTTATAAGAAAATTTGACAATAAATTACTGGTAGTAAGTTCCTTATCCACCGCGTGTAGTCGATCAAAACATTTTTTGTAGGCTAATGTGTTGAATATGGCATCAAACGTGGTTTTAACTTTTTTACCCTCATCTAATGGCCAGCAGGACTCTTCTTGGTGGCAGAAAATTACATGGCTAAGTATGGCTTCTGACACACCCATTAACCGACTCATCTCATACTACGCATGCCAACGTAACAAACGAATGAACTCATAACTTATGTAAAGAGAAGAGATGATATGAAAATTTTTAATCGAAAGCGGAATGCTCCCATTGCCCATACCTTAATGTCAGCCACTTTATTACTAATTTCTATAGACTCTCCTTTCACTGTACGACATCGAAGGGTCCCTTCCAACTGGCCCATTGACAGATCTCCCTTTTGATTTTTCACAGTCGTTTGAATTTTCCTAGATGTGACATACTTATTGCCTTGCGCATCCATTAGCTCCAAAGTAATTTTTGCAAGAGCCTAAAATAATTATTACAGTAAGTAAAAACTTAACCGCGTTACCTGCAGAACTCTGTCACAAATACTGCCAAAATTGCACACTTGACACTCACCTTGCCAGCATTGGTAAGTTTTGGATCATTGACGAAGGAGGCTCCTTTAGCACTATTTGGAGGAAATTGGCTGGTAACAGCAAATTTAAGTGCTTCAATTATCGTCTAAAAAATAAAAAAACATAAGAGAAGAGGTTAGGAAAGATCAACGGGACGACGGGACGGAATCATAAACATGAAAATTACTTGCATAGTTGTTCCTTCTTTCTCAAATCCTCAACTACATTAATATTAATAAGTTCTATACATACTCCCATTTATGATTTAACAGCAAATCAAAAATGTGCCCCTTACCGTTTTTCCACTCCCATTCACCCCTAGAATCAAAGTTAACGGATTGCCAAACTCTATCCACTGGCCACGATTATCTGCTGGGGAAAAGCTTCTTACTCCCTGGACCGACAACTTTTTTATCATCGCCATCCTGTCCTATTTCTGTCAGTAGCTTATATGAACACAAAATGTTGATCAACAACAACAGTTGACAGTTGTTAAAAACTTCAACCAACGTGAACGCTCAAAACGTTACACGATTGACGATCATCGGTAGGCGCCCGGGCGATTACTATTTACACCAAACTACAGCGGCAATCACAAATGACAAATCCTCAATGTGTGAGACGGTGACGGTTGACGATAGTTTCAACCACCTAAGTGTCAAGTCCCTACTATTGACTGTCAAATTCCCTGCATGCCACCAATAATTGACTATCACATTACATTCAATATCGTTATCTTATCCTAAGCAATTGTAATTACTTCTAGCAATATAGCAAACACCGACCGCTGATCACACAATACGCAAAATAATATTCCGCCTTACAATAAATTACAATAACTCTTTTTTGTGACAGACAGAGAGGTCTGCCTGTCACAACAAAAGAATCTCTTTTGGAATACACAACAATTGCTTTTTACCCAGCAATAAATAGCATACACACGCGTCCATGAAACTTTGCGAATTCAACTTGCAAGTTCCTACTACTACGGCACAATCTATTCCAATTCCAGTGCAAGTTAGTCGGTAGATTCACCTGCCCATTGCATTGCCTACGCATAAACTCCACATTACATTTTTACATGGCATTATATGGCATTACAACTTACGTCAACTTTTTCCTATCTGCTGGTTGTTCTTCTATTTACCATTTTACTTATAGCATTGCGTTTTGCGTTGTACATCTTTTTCATTTTCGTTTTTTCGACGTTGTTTGTTTTATGTACATCTTTGTACTTTGTACTTTTGCATCTTTGTGTTTTTATCCATATCATGCTGGCAGTATTGTTTCGCGGTATGGTTGCCGAAATACCAAAACATTCCTGGGGCATTGAGAGAATAATGTTGACGTAGCAGTAGTAGTGAAATGCACTTGAAAGAATGAGAAATGTTTTCATGGGAGGGCGTGAAAGGTGAAACAATTTTGTCAAAAATATTACCGGTAAAAAAACATAACACTTGCTTTCCATAAAACGAAGTCAAAAAAATTGTTCAAAAACCATTCTCCATTTAATTAAACTAGATTCTTTGTAAAAGTAAAGAAAAGCTTGTATACAATGAAATACAGCTTTCCTTCCGTTATAAACTTGACAAAACTATGATTTACTAACGAAAATTGTTGGTAGGATTATTGTTTGCATAGCTTGTGCAAAGATATTGTTTGCATAGTTTGCAAGAAATCTTGCTTTCTTACAATAGGATAGCTGCTTGGACGTACTTTAAAGTTGTTATTTTCTTTCTACAAAAATAAAAACATGGTCAGTTGTATGTATGCATAATTATGATTGCATGATGTATGTTTGTATGTAGAAAAATCGAAATGTGTTTTACAATATTGCCTCACAAACAAGATATGTGTACCGCCAATAAGACTATCAAAATAGCATTCATATTCATGTTATCATCACGAATCCCTCTACTCTTCTTAGGTTGCGTTCTGAAAAATAACAACTTTCATTAAAAAATAAATAATGCACATCCTACAAATTAAATTAAACAGTGTTATGCAGTGCAACAACGGTAGTGTCGGTAGTACAAACTCTAAAGTTCACTATGCCTTGCCACATATAGAACGATGCAATATAGCATGCAAGCCAGCGGCTCAGGCCAGAAAAAGTTTGGTCGAGATTTGAGATTTTATTGCGTCTTTTCACACTACCACACCACCTATGACCTACCACTATAATATTATCAGATAATTCAGACAATTCTTTTTTTCGCCTATCCACTTCCCCCACATTTCTACGATGTGATGAGATTGAAGATGAAGGAATGTGAGTGCTTGTCGTTGTGTCAGGTTATGTCATCATTCCTCCTGTCGAGTATTGAAGATATACATGCAGAAATGTAGTTACCTTCCTTATAATTTTTTAAACTGTATGAACGAATGGCACTTTCCGCAATATTCCGCGGAAAGTACTGTATGGCTTGCCTCTCGTTGTTTGTCGTCCTGCTGTGAAACGCTGTGAACATTTTTGCGAGTCTACAAAGTAATAGCGTCATCCCTATTTTTTTTAAGAATCTTGAAATCAAAGATCATTGTGCTTTCTTTTTTAAATAAAAATTGTTTATGCTATTATATAGTATGAAAAGTAAGAAGTAGTAGTAGTGGTAGTAGTAGTAGTATCTTGTCATTTTATAGCCGGTGGCGTGTAATTCACTTTTAATCCCAAACACCAATAAGAATACAAACTAGCGTCGACCATGCACTGTTGTGCACTGTGCACTACTGTTGACTGTATGCCTCTAAGAGATTGCTTTGCTTTTACAATTAGGAGGCTCATGTTTTTGTTTAATAAGTACCAGTATCAAAACATCGTTATATATTTAATTGCGAAATGAGCCAAAATCCCTAATAAGGCGTAACCAAGATTTTTAGTTCTTCCCCCTTCAGGAATTAGTCAAGATTATCGCAAATCTCAAGAATCTTTTAAAACTCTTTTGAACTGATGTGCTAACTCATTGTGCTAAAAACATTCCATTCACAACCAGTTCACAGATTTAGATTCCATTAGGATTATGAAAATATACTTGCACAGTTGCATATACTTACTAGATGAATTCACTATACACTGTATATTGAAAATAAATATACAACATAGTTGTAATCCAACCAACAGCCTCTAGCTTCTCTTTGTCAGAAACGATCAAAACAACAACATCGTAAAAAATCATAAACTAGTACATAGCCAAAAAAGCAAAGAGTGCGAGTGGAAGGTAGAAAATGAAATGATAGCTGATGACTAGTAGTACTGGTATTTTATGGTGAGTAAGATGTTATTTCGATATTGCAATAGTCAGATCATCGTCGTATTATCCCGTCTCCCGTCCTTTCCAAACTAATATTATTGTAGCAAACGTGCAACGCCAGAAAGAACGTCAACATTGGTGTTTATACCCCTTCATTCACTCCATATTAGCAACATCCTCAACATTATTACAATCTATCATCTTTCAAAAATGCTAACAAACTACACCAACCAACATAATATTGCGTATTGCGTTCTGCACTGTTATTATCATAATACTAAAATTCAGTTTTATTTAATGCCACTGAAAAAAAACCAGCCTGTGACAACTGATTGTCATTATTTGTCTGTATTTCAATATTAGTATATGTATACGTCTTCGTCCATCAATTAATTTAGAATGATTAAGACTTTTCCGAGCTATCTTAAGGGTTGCGGTTTTAAGTGTACAAATGACACCATCACAAGAAACACATAAGGTATGGAACATATCCGGTAATGATAACACCAGCCTGAATGGGGATAATGGATCGGACGGAAGTGGGAATGTGATGTTAAATAATTTTTAATGCACACTACTTCATGACAGCAAAAAATAAAACTGATCTAATTAACAACTTGAAAGGATTTGGTATTGGTGGATTTGATATAAGCTTAGATAGATAAATAATTACAAATTAAAAAGTAGTTTTGAAAATTCCATTAAAAAATCCGTGTATGGCTTATAGTTGGGGATGCAATGACACCAAGGAATGGGCTATGACGCTAGTGTCTGCAAAATAGCTTCGTTGTATTTAGAATTTGGTCTACCAAGGCATATAAAATCGTACCGAAAAACAAGATAATTCGTTTTTTACTACCTAAATGTTTTCGTCTCATCTCGCTCGACTCTCGTCGTTCTCCAAACAATATACTCGTTGAGTCAACTAACTCTCATTCGCACAGTTCTACCTTTGTTATTGTCTCACTCTCGATGAAAAACAACAACCTAAGCGAATGGACCACGACCACACCGCGAACCGCACGCACCAGTAAAGCTTATTTTCAAAAAAACAAAGCTAAACCATGCGGCAGCAGTAGCAAATAACTCTTAAAGCTCTCATCATAATTATAAATATGAAATGCTCATTAATCATAAATACAGTGACGCGTTAGTAAACTTTAGAATTCTTACGACCAGCAACACGTATTTGCAGGGCAAACATGGCGTAGTATTATGCAGCTCGTCTGATTTGTCCAGAATAAAAAAACCATTGTCGACGAAAACGATAACTATGTATGTTTGTTTTCCATTGACAATTATTGATTGGATGGAATTTATTTGGAAGGCTTATTTAAAATAACTGTAGCAAATAAAGAATTCTAATTCTAGATTTGCATTTCAGCGCTGGCTGTTAAGTTGAAAATTTTTTTGAGCCAAAGCGGAAGGGGTGTGATAAAGTGAATAATTCGGAGAATTGAAAAATAAATGAAAAAAACATAACATACAGAGGTACAATGCACATATTAGGAAGGAAGCACAGAATGTTCAAAGCTCGATTCGAAAGTAAAGTTCTTAATACTTTGTTAGGTCCTCCCTCTAACCGTGCTAAAGCTTTTTCGAAAATGTTTTCCGAAGCCAAATGTTTGATGGAAAATTCCTATTTTAAAAATAAGATGGAGTACTACTGTCGAGGATGCATACAAAACTGCCTGACATGACTAAACAAATTATACATATCACTTACACAAGTTCAGCGCAGCGGGTCGTAAAAGCAAAGCGAAACAGCACAGCAACAGCAGTTTTGGCAATAGTCATTTTAGCCAGGATGTTTTCGCTAAAAAACTAAAAGCCACTGCCAGGCTGTAGTTGTACAAGAGCAGCACACACAATGTTGCATTTGCATCACATCACGGCTGGGTTGCTTTATTTTATGCTAAATACTGTGCGAACTCTTGGACATCTAACTTTATCCCTCTTTAGCACAACTCTGAAAAACAAGAACGTTGGTAGGCTACTACTGCCACTAAAAAATTTGCGGCTGTTGTTGATGATGATGATGATGTGCATTGCTTAACCTTGAGAATAAAACTATTTTTCTATCATGTATGCATACTTGCATACATACCTATTATGCATTCATCATCGTATCACTCCGAATGGGTCCATTCATTCAATTTGCCATTTCAGTCCATACAGACTTCTACGAGACTACACACACTCTAGACAAATACTTTGAGAAGCCACAAGAAAAGTGCAATCGAATCAACATCATCATCGTTATCCATCCAACCAGTCGCAATCGCAATTCTAAACAAGCAGAACACAGCGAATTTCGCAAATGCCAAAGGAATGTCATCATCACCACCACTTTGTCGTCATTTACTTCCGCCCAAGGAGTAGTACCTGCTGCTATCCTTTGTCATGTGAGAGGAGTGAGAGTGAGTGTGATCCTGCATAAAGGGAAATTTTTTGACAATATATGTCATTTAATGCCCACTTGACTCCACACGTCATGGAGCGCACACACGTCGTGTGGTAAACAAGACCCCTTGAAATACCATAGAGCAATTTAGCATAAGTAGAGCTACTGAGATCGTTTGGTCGTCCGTCATACACACAACAATCATCATCATCATCATCCATCAGTCTCCTTGTGTAGTACGTGTGCAAAAAAAACCATTGATTCCTTTCCAGCAGAAGCAGCACACAGCAAAAATAGTTCATTCTCATAACCAGAGAGAGTGACAAGCGAGCAAGACAAGTGCACGGTACGTGCAGAAGAGCAACAGCAGCACCACAGCAGTTGGAATTTTTTTAAGAGAATTGTAACAACGCAATATTTTCCAACCATAATCCTTCCACAGAGAAGAAGAGTACACGATATTTTATACGACAACGATACAACCATATCTCCTATTTGGGTGGCGTACCTAAGTGTTGTTGTGCTATGTGTGGTATGATGACGATGATGAGTCAAGTAGTTTTGCAAAGAAGATTATCCTCGTCATCATCGTCAGCATCATCCTCCTCATAATAAACACAAATCGCATCGCGCATCATCGCAAATCGCAATACATAACAACAGAGGCGAAAAAAAATATAAAATTCTGCGAACGAGGTTGTTTTTGTTGTTTTCTTGTTGATCTCTCTTCTTTCTTCTGTACTATACTCTACTGCCAACTTGACTTCTCGAGGTGATACGGAGGTAGTTTGTTAATATGTCGTCGTTGTGCTATTTTGTTCTGAATATTTTTGGTGTGTAACGTTGTGAAGTGGAGTCGACTTACCACGACACGTACATTCAACATTATTTCTTTCTCTCAACAACAACAACACGATAAACTGCTTCTTTTCTCATCGCAAAAGATCTTCTCACTTTGCGCGCACATACACACACACATACATCTTTTTGGTCATTTTGGCAATTTTATGCATGATGGTGGCTGTGGCTGCAAAGATGGTATTAATAATGGAGTTGTTTTCTAGTGGCGATGACGTTCACTGACGACGACGACAACAGAGTAACGACAACGACGTTTAATACTGTAAAAAGCGCTCTACAGCAGCAGGAGCAGTAGTACTAGTGTTGTTGAGCAATTTAGTATATATCCTTGCATAGTTTTTGATTTGCTGACAGAACAACGAAAATGAGCCGTCACCCGAGTATCATCTCATTGAGGAAAAACAACTACAGCAAGCACCAGCATTAGTAGCAGAGCAGCGCATCACCGACATTTTTTTTTATCATCATCAACTCTCTCAACTTTTATCCTCGTTCAACTATTTTTTGCAAGAAGTGTGACTTGTTTGCGTGCATATAAATTTTTTACGTCTGCTCTTCTGTGTGCTCATCTCGTAATAATCATCAGCATCACCATCATCATCGTCAGCGCCACTTCTACTTACTATTACTGCATTTGCATTTCATTACTTTACTATGCTTGCCAACCATCAACTAAGTCAGTGTATATAGTAATAATATTAATAATCGCTCCTGATTTTCGCGTATGCAATAACAATAATGCAAATGCAACTAGGCAGACAAACAAGAAGAAAGAATAGAACAATGCAATTTTGTGGTGGTATGGGGCACAGGGACTTCTGCGATGGACGTGATCATTATAGCAGACAAAAAGGAAGATAATTTTCCAAAGAGGAAAAATCCTCTCGCGATGGAAAAAAATGATTTTTAGGGCAGGACAGCAATAGCAACAAGGATAAAAACGTCAAAATCATCTTGGAGTAGAAGGAAAAACGAACAAAGAAGTCAAGAAGTGATGTAATGTAGGTATTATAGGGTAATCAAATTACGTGTATATTAGTTCGGTCTGGAATGATAATGATAACGAAGACGGGGACTGGAAGAAAAAATTGAGGATTTTGCGAGGAGAGAAAAAACGTTGAAGCGTTATATACGTTAAATGATGGTGGTTTTTAAAGAGACATTATTAGCAGCGGAGATAGATAAGCTATACTTTGAGAGAGGACGACGACGTGGATAAGTGCATGGTGATATGATGATGATGATGAGGTGAGTGGTGATGTGGTGGTGGTGGGGTGTGTGTAAAGTAGTAGTAATATATATTTTTAGTAGGCATCCACCGACGAGTACAAGTGTAAATATTATTATTGCGTCTTAACTTTAATATTATCATCACAGATCACGTAAGAGCCAACAGTCACTCACGAATCGCAAAATTCAATTTGGTGTAAATCATCGCGAGTTATATTTCTCGGGCTAACTATACTTTTACTGTTATATACATATATATGATTACTGGAAAGTACAACAAAGTGAATTTATATATAAAAGTGATAAGCATTTTAGTTTTAATTTGCAACGAAAATAGTGAAATAATAGGAAAATATGTAGAGAGGTGTGTACTTTAATGGGGAAGAAGTAGTTTTTAATGTAAGGAAGTTTTGTTTGTTTTTTTCCTCTCGATCGCAAGGTATGGTATATTTCTTTTACTAGTAGTACATATAACGAATCGCACGTTCGCAAAATGAAACGCAAAGCGGCTGAAGCCGACAAACCTGAAAAGAAACTGCGGTGGGATGTTCCAAAGACAGCAAGTTTGATAAGTTTTTATGAAGAGCATCCCGAACTGTGGAACCCTCGAGTACCTGAATACAGCAATGACAAATTGCGACTGAAGGCAGTGGAGGCGTGGTTGATGGAAAATCAGTTGGAACCTGAGAAGGGTAAACGTGGAAAATTTTCAAAATAATATGTTTATTGGTACATATTTTCTATGAACTTTTTAAAGTGTATTTGTGAAAGTTTGCTTGATTTTGTGGCAGATTTAATTAACGAGGTCAAGTTGAAGTTGCACGGGCTCCGTACGTCGTATGGCCATGAGTTGAAAATGGAAGCAACGAAAAAGATTGATGGTCAGCCATACATGTCAAAATGGCAGTGGTATCGACAACTGTCATTCCTGAAAGAGGCCATGTGTTTTCGTTCCCGGTCGGGTTCCATCTCCTCTTCCTCTAATCCTCCCACCGCCAGCAGCACGGCTGCCCAAGCACACCACGCAAACGGGAGTAGAAGTAGAATTACGAGACGGAGGGGTCGAAGAAGTCATCATAATCAGGAGCCCCAAGACTTATCGGGCATCCCATCAGCGTCCGAAACAGAGGCGGATATGGACAACAACAACCATGAGAGTAGCAGCTACTATATAACGGATCATGATGGGACTCCTCCGGATGTTAAAGTATTGGCTGTGGACCACTCTCATTCTTCCTCGGGGGATAACGGGAATGGAAACGGGGGAGCCCCCCAACCAGTACACGCTTATTCGATGGTGGAAGCAGAATATGTTGATCCACATCAACACCATCCTCCAGCGCCGCCTCACGCTCATCACGCCACCACCGCCCACAATGCTCATCATCACCACCCTGGTCATCACTCACAATCACTTAGCCATCATCATCCACCTCCTCCAGGGTTGGTGCACATGGTCCATAACATGGACGATTCTCCACATGCTCACTACTCGGTGGCTGGGCCGTCTTCAGCAGAGATTCTTCACAATCCTCCTCAACAAGATCCCCACGTTCCTGTTGTAACCTATCGAGGAGCACGAGAACCTCCTGCTATTATGCCCTCCGCAGTACCAGCCACGATTACGAGACATGACAGCGCGTCGAACCTTCACTTAATGTGCTTGGCTTCATCCAATTCTTCGGGGTCCACTCCCGATAAACAGCAACAAGTTGGCGAAGACTTGACAACGTCTTCGTCCGCCCGTGTCATTCCCCCTGCGTGCAATTGTAGATGTCGCTCGTTGCCCCCGCAAACTATTGGCGAGAGACTGGGGAGGCTGGTCGAGGAAACTTTTAGCAATCTGCATCCAGAATACCACGAAATGGCCCGTTGGGAAATTCAACAGATTTTGGGAAAGTACCTGCAAAAACCATTACCTTAAAAATATGTAAATAGAAATACCTACTGATACATCATACATCATCCAATCAACCAAAGATTTTACGTTAAAAACGAAACTGTGTATCGCACACACAAAACCAAAAAGTTGGATCACAAGGTCGGCATTATTATTTTGTACGTAACCGTAAAACGTGTTGTATGATAAATTATTATATACACTTTTGATCTGATAGGACTGAATTATGTGACAAGGAACTTTATGTAGCTGAGAAAATGGATACAAAACAAAATATATTATTATTATCATTATTATTATTATAATTAAGTATACATATATGAGCAAACTAAAACATTGTACCTATTGTTATAATTATGCAAGTACATACGACGAAAACACATTTTTAAGTAAACGTGAAACTAAAAACGTATAAGTTTTTATTTTTAACGATCATTAGCATAATTTCACTACTGTTATTGAACGACATATTAGTATATGTGCTATCATTTAATCAAAATGATGTTTGTTGAATGATCAAATATACAAAAACAATAAAAGTTCCGAATTGATAAACAAATACATACAGAGCAATTATAACCATTTCAGTAAAAATACTTTTATACGACTATTAGTAACATTAACTTGTAAACATTTACAAATGCAATATTTTTACCTTGTTATACTCCAAATCCCAGCATTTAACTTGTCTATCCTCACCGCAGCTGAATAAGTATGGATGCCTAGATAACTTATAAACATTTACAAATGCAATATTTTTACCTTGTTATACTCCAAATCCCAGCATTTAACTTGTCTATCCTCACCGCAGCTGAATAAGTATGGATGCCTAGGGCTAACCACTAATCCTCTAACTGTACTAACATGGCCAGTCAAAGATAATTTCAGAGTACCACTAGCTAGGTCCCAGATTTTTATAACACGATCCGCCGAACCAGTAGCAAACCAGTCATTCCCGGGTTCCACCGTTGCACAACGTACCCAACCCAAATGACCACTGATAACTCGAGACAACTTCCATGGAGGATGCCATTTGGGTTTGGGCATGGTGGAAAGTTTCTTACCTTGAGCTAGTAGTGAGGTAGAGGTTTTCGTTTTATCAGAATCTCCAAGACTCGAAGGTAACAGTGATTTATTGCCACTGTAAAATATAAACAACCAGTTAATAACTTTGTAGCTGAACTTGACTTATTTAAAACTGTATAATGAATCTACTGAAATATTGTATACCCGTAGACAGCAAGTGTCGTATCTGAACCAGGTGCCTTACTGCCATCAGTACTTTTATCCCCTAGAAGGCCTCCAGCTTCTGCTTCATGTAGATCCGTAAGACCTTGTGCAGCCATTTCCCTCTTCTTTCTCTCAACAATTGGGATTACTAAACCAAACTGATCTCTGGCTTTGATTTGCCGTTTTATTTTTTCTCTATAAACACAGGAAAAATATTATATGCAGTGCGATTTTGACTGGCCCATCATTGCGAAATAATATGTTTTCTAAAGTTTAATATTATTAAGAAGAAAACTTACGCCTGTTCACAAACTGGTGGAAGATTTCCTTGGTCTGACAAAAACATATCGTGAGTTCTTTTGAGTGATCTAAAAACCAGAGTGTGTACGGAATGCTTTTGCACTTGTTGTTCCTGACACAATCAAATAAGCAATTATTAAAATTAAATTTTAGGTTACAGAGTAAGATCTAAATTATTCCGGATTTGTTTCAAAATCAAGACCGGTTATTATAAATCAAAATACATTCTTACTTAATACTTTAATAAAAGTAAGTCCACTACAATCAAATACCAGAATTCATGCAAAAACATTATCATCCCAATTATTACTTTATCTTTT
>JAHZNE010003956.1:0-31327 GCA_027744055.1 Callyntrura sp. NNG-2020
GGTGCCTAACTTATGCAGAAGATTTTACCGGTTTCTGCATCAATAAATTGTGTCTCTGCATAATTAAGTGTTTATAGTGCGCCAATAAATGGGACCCTTTCAAAAATATGAACAGGTCTACTTGAATATATGGTTTCCTGTTTTCTGAACATATTTATAAACAGACGAAAAGCAATGGAACTATGCACAATTGTATGTAAAATAGCACGTGGCAATAAACATTCTTTTCTAGTAACGGCAGGCTAGGGACCGGATGACATTAAACGAACGTGCAGTATAGAGAAAGTTGTGCGTTGACTTGTACGTGATCTTCATTTTGGAAAAAAGAGAACTTTCATGGCTCACGCACGCACGACCTTATAACGACCAGCAACTTTAAAGATAGTGTTCATTAAGGCGTTTTAGTGATCCCAAGTTTTTCTTTTTCAGCCATGTGCGTCGTTTTGATAATTTTTATCATTTTTGCCTCAGTAGGTTTCTGTCATGATACGTATCCCTTTACAAAAAGCCGTGGTTGTTTTCCAGTTTGGGTAAAATGAATGAATGCATACTTTTGACTTTCATTTTAATTGCATACTTTTTGTGAAATATTTTAGTCGCACGCTCATGAGTTTGTATGCATAAGGACTTCATTACCTATTAAAAATGAACACACTTTAAAACATTTTATTACTGCAGATGTCTCTAGCACCACAGATATTCTCGACAAATTATATACAATAGCGAAAAGGCACTTCAATGAAATGGTAAACAAAAAAGGGAAAAGTGTAAAGTGCAAAGTCGGGCTATGGAATGCGCTCTGTCTATGATGTAGCGTCAATGAAAACAGTTGATGTTCTAATTCCAATTTTCCAGACGTTTCTGGAATGCGCTGAATAGTATCCCACAGTGAAAATGATCTTAATATACTGTCACTACTCCAGCGTGTTTTAATCCTATCCTAACCCCATTTCGCTGCTGAATTATCAAAGGGAAGTCACAGCGAAAATTTGTGCCAAACCGCAACCTATATTTTTCTTCCATTCAAAATCGTAATTAGTACACGAGTATCTTATCTTTCCTTGTTAGATCAGACTATAGACAACAACGGAAACATCACAACAGCAACGCAACAAAAGATCGCACATAACCCTGTTCGGTCTGGCTGTGCACAAAAAGACCAGCATAAATCGTGTTGCTTTTTTCTTTGCTACCGTTTTTGTCGTTGAAAGGAAGTCAATCAGAATCAGAAATCTTGTTTTTAAATATCTCTCTACGAAGTATTGAAATATAACAGCAGCAGCAGCTCTGCTCATAGGTTGGATACTCGACTACCTCGACTAAACATAGAAAATTGTAGGATTCTCCAACACAAGCGTTATCCATGAACAAAATGAAAAACTAAATCTGCAACGGGACACCAAAAAATCTACGTCGCTCTGCTCTGCACGTAACAAAAGCCTACTCGTTTTATCCTATACTGTGTACTGCGCCATTTGAGTAGACCGTTTGTCCTGCAAAGTTGTTGTGCAAAGGAAAGGCAATATAATTTGTGTGACAAAAATGAACAAAAACAAAACAGTGATAATAGGGAACTGATAACGAACCACTCGTTCTTGCTGGTCCACATTCACACACACACACACACACCAGCACACATATACTATGAATGAATGCAGTCGACCGGATTCTGTCATGCATGTCAAATACATATAAACTCTTGCCTCGATACATTCGCAAGCTGTGAACATCGCCACCACCAACAACTTCACCAAACACCGCAGTAATAACGTTAAATGTTTTCAAGTGTTGTATGCATGTGGAGGGCAATTTCTTCAAAGCACTACTGTTGTGACTTGTACTTACTATCATACAACAGTACAACCTACTGCGTAATCGTCTACCACCCTCTGACGGTGATGGCTGTAAAATGTTGTATTAATTCATGCCTTTCTTCCGGCTCAATACACTAACTAACAGTGGGAGACCTACGTATAGATTAATATCCTATCTGTGTCTTTATACCGACGAATGTTCTCTAATAAAAGGCTGAATACCTCTCTACCAGCATTTAATAATGAGCATACACACTACACGTAAGCGAAAACCCAATTATCGTCTCCATAAAATCTTCTCATCTCAAACTACATCTTTATAAAAGTTCACGGTCTAAATTACCATTGTATATTTCGCCACCAGCAAAGCAGCAAAACAGGAAATGATCGGCGGAAAAAGACAAGGAAAATATATACCCATTATTGTCGAACGTTTTTGGTGGTGAACGTACAATTCTATTTTTGGGAATGCTTTCTTCTTAAACTCCAGCAAAACTTATGCATTGCACATTCATTGTTTTTAGTCAATGCCAAAAGCACAGATAGTAAAAGGTTCGTTTTATTCTTATATTTCAAAAGGGAGACTTTTCTAGTATCACTGAAAGTTAAGTGTATGCAGCCCAGGAGCTTTATACGGCGGTGGGGGCGATAATAAATAGGTAGATTCATCCTTTCTGACTTTTCTAAATGCATGCTATAGTAGCCCTCAGCAAAAGTTGCTGCATTTGAAATGAGTTCTCGGTAGCATACCCCTTCTCGCTGTCTGTGTTACACTAGCAAATAGAAGAGTACCAGACGGAGAAAGTGTATAACGCTTCCTTGCACCACTGGCAAACAAAAAGGGGCAACGCACACACAGAGCATTAAAACAATAACGACGGAAAGGAGTTTTTACAGTTCTCAAGTGTGCTCTTTGTGCGGAGGTATATAATATATTTCATTATGTAATACAAAATAGATTACATTCCTATCTAAATGTGATCCTTTGAATTAAATTGTTTTTCGTGCTTCCCTGAACTTTTCAGCTTCTGCTGTGGCCGTGACACACGAAAGAAAAGGGAAAAGAAATGCATATCATATTACCTATTCAAGCTATTTCTCTCGCCACAATGAATCGGAAAATCGGGGAAAGTAGGTAACGACCACTGTTTTTCTATGAAGACACTACTATTGCACCCTCCATGCACATTCTACCATTTATCAATAGAAAAGTATGGGAAAACAGGTTAATTTCTGTGTGCTTGTCGATACTTTACTGCCGTATGCTATGTAGTTGCTTTCACTTCACCAACTCCACTGCAGTTGAAAACAAATAACCACCAAACTAAGTACATCAGGTTTTCTTTTGAAAACTTTTCTGTTTATTAGGTTTAACACGATGAATAAATGCAAGCAATGAAGCCGATGATGACCGTAATTTGTTGTGAAGTTAAGTTCTGTTCTTTCTTTGTGTGGCTGTGTGGAAAACCCATCATCCCTTCTCTTCTTTCGGAACTAACTGACGGCGGAGTGAAAAGGGTTTTATTTTGTTTTTCTTGGAATGTTGAACATTTTTGGTACTTCATGAACAAACAAACTAGACGAAACCACTAATACTTTTAAGCGTATTATTAACCACCAACCTACCATAATATGTAAGCGCATGGCGCACTCGGTCTGTGGGAAGATTAAATGAGGTTTGGCTAGCGGCAAAGGTAGTGGTTGGTGGGAGGCAATGCGATGGTGGTAGAAAACATTTCTCCCTCTTTTCAATCCGTCTGATGGTGATTTACATTGAGGGAAAGAGGAAAGTATTCAATTTACCTCAGATTATGGTGCGGTGATGTAACAGTATGCTGTATTTACTAGAACTTTAAATACTTTTCGTACTCCGGCTGATGCTCGATGGAGGTTTCTCGAAATTTAAGTACCAGTCTCGCACATTATTTTACGATACGCACTCGGCAACAAGCGAAATTATAGATGAATTATAGCAAAGTGTAGGAATGTATGTATACATCATTTGTTGGGACCCAATGAAATTCTTGGAGGAGGATGACTCATATAAGAAAAATATATGTAGATATATTTTATTTGTGAGGGGTTAAAACAAGAGCCTTTGGCATTTTTAACCATCAAACGTAGATGCAATGACCTGTAGATGGTCATTAGACGCAAACTTGATCCAGGCAGATTGTAGAATATCCTAAGTAAAATAGAAGTATCACTTTGCCCCTTGATGCAGCCTGTAGTGAATGTTTTCGACACTTCCTGCTTGCTTCCGCTCTATACACGTATTACTATATACTCGTAGCAAATATAATGTGCAAACGCACCCACAAACATATCAAAGTTATGGTTGGTGCGTTATAGAATTGCAATTCCATTCCATGGTTGACAAAGGAAATGGCGACGACAAAATCAACAAACTTGTCTCTTTTTCAGGTTATTAGTAGACTATTTTACACGTATATTTATAAGAATAGCATTTTCAGTGATGATTATTCTTTATATTCCCAGGCTTCAAATAAGTATATATCCAAATCACATACAACGTTAAAGTTAGATTAAAGAATTGTTGTAAACATTTAGAATTCAGGAGTAAAATTTAATTTAGAGATTGCCAACTTTTATTAGCATGTCAAATCTATTCCACTAAATACTGCTAACTTCCGCCCTACACTGAATATTTGTAAAAAAAAGTCATCACATCTTTGGTACAAAAATCTTTTAAAAATATTTCTCAAGTAAGATTTTTACTACTAAAGTTGTCTTACATGCATATGCTAAAACAATGTACAAAGTACATTGATCATCGCATTCAGACGCACAGTTTCTATTATAATATTCTTCACTGAAGTACTACATTTCTAGTGTCACCATTAACGCATGAACCGCGTGTCCAACAACAGTTTCTTTGTCTTTACCAATGAATGTTGCGTAGTCGTCGCGTGGCGCTCCTTCATTTGAATTTTCGAATTAAATTCACTGCATTATTTCAGCTTCACATCGTTTCCCAAATATGATATTGGATGTTTCCGGTGTTTTATTCATTTATTCAGGAAGATGCATGACACCACCTCCGGAGTTCACTTTGAGAAAAATATAAATAGAAATAACGGCGATGACATGCATAGTTGGGTAATATAGGACTGTGTATATATAGTGCTTAGTGGTTGAACGAGAGATAGATAGAGAGAGAGAGAATAGACGTAAGAACAATAAAATTTTTGCTGTTTTGATCGTTTTCACGAGATGTAAAAATGTCTTAACACAATGGTGTATATGTACCGTGTATCCTACCAAATAATCCTATTTTCTCTGCACAGTAGGTTTTTACTACTCTACTGCATATTTTTCCAGCATTACAAGAAATGGCTGATAGTGCCACTCATAATAAGAATTGTAAATTGCAAAAATGTTCCTTTTGTTAAGCCACTCATCCTTTCGGGAAAGCATAAAAGGGTCGGTCTTGTGTTAACAATTTGTCTGAAATGGAGAAGAGCTTTCTAAAGTGCATGAAAGGAAAGTGGCAATTGAAATGAAGTCTTCTACTACTACTGCAGCATAAGAGTGTCACGTCTGTTTGTATAACGTCCTCTCTCTGGTGAAGACAAATGAATTTTTCTCGCTTCACAGAGAACGAATTCATCGTGTGAACATTAAATATGTACATAGAGATAAACTGTTGAGTGTGTCTGTCTGTTTTAAAAGTGTCAGTCTTCTCACAAAAAGGACGACTTTCTACTTTCATACATTTATTTATTATGTATTACGAGAACTATGATTGGATTAGAGCTTCTTCTGTTGGGCTGAATGACTAACAGGGGGACTTTTAGAAACGAATTATTGAGTTATAGCCTGAAATGAAATGATTCAGGTGTCAAAAATTTATTGGGAACAACTTCAACTACAAATGATCAACGGCCCAGCAATGACGAAGCGAAGTTGATGGCGATTTGTAAGTGAAAGTGAGCGAGCATTCATAAAATTGAAATTCATGTAGCAAACACACACTAACCAGTACTCGGACAACACATTGTATATGTAATACTCATTTTCATTAACTGCCGATGAGTTATCTATTAACTTTTAATACGAGACTGCACCAGTCATCAGACTGTCTTGCTTCCAGTTATCCGCGAAGATCCACAATTCAAGTTGTGCGCAATTCAAGTATTATGAATGCCTATTTTGTTGAAGAAGTTCTTTGTAAGTTAGAATTATTACAAAACATTTACTGTCATTTATGCTCATCACATTAAATTAAGGTACAAATAAAATTCAGATTTGATTCTGACTTCATCAGTCATACATTCCGTACAGCAGCAGAGTAAAAGAGATTAAAACAAAAATCATTACTAAAAATTCGAATAAAAACGTGATTCACAATGAACAAAAAACTAGAATGATGGTTTATACACCACCTCACTCAAATCTTCTCATTTCTTGTATAAAGATGGAAGTATTTTGAAAATAACAATGATAAATTGGTTAAATCAAAATGATACTGAACGCTATAACAAGGAATGCCAAAAATCATTATAATTGCCGATTCTGGCCATCACTTCGATGATTCTACTTTCACGCCACCAAACACGGTCCATCTAACACGGATACGAAATAATAAAAGCATGTTCCAGTGAACGACAGATTGTTGATGGAAGCATACTATCCGAAGGCATGTAGTCAGCATGTTCATCAAAAAATTTCGTTCAATAGAAACACCAATGTAGCTTGAAATTAAACAATATAACTGATCCACATTATACGACGGCATTATTTTGTAATACCGTTACCTACATATATATCTAGCTCGTAGTCGAAGTCAAACACTTAATATGCAAGTAAACATATATAATGCATATCATTTTTATATCTCATTGCATAAAAAGCTATATAATATTCACAATTGAGTATTCAACTAGCCTTTAAAAAAATCTGTAAATGGAACACAACATCTGAACGGTCATTTAATTCCAGTTATGGAACGTTCTCATAAACAATTTACGAGCATAAAGGTACGTCCTATAATCGTTGTTTGAAGCCAAAAGTAGAATTCACAACATTTCATACAACATATATTTCCTTTATTCTCAAATGTATAATAGCGACAGAAAAAGGAATCCAACAGACGGGTAAAATGACACAAAATATATATGCTTTGGCCTTTTCGGCCCGTTGCGGAAATTACAATCGACAATTTCAGCGCATTGTACCAGAGAGTCAAATTCCCTTTATAACAGATTTTAAATAAATGAATCGCAGTAACACGACTTTCTATACTCATTTAGCTAGTAAGTAGTTCCTTATTGGCTCCGGCTCTAAGGAACTATTGTGCGCTCAAATAATACCGCGTTAGTTCAGCAACAGATTCGACTTGCATCATTATTATCATCATCGTCATCATTACATATTATACTTATCTTTGGCTCAACGACCCTGAATATGCTGATTTTAGTAGCTTCATTCACAAACATTTCCCATAAAATGCTTGCATGCATGACTAACAATAGCGTCCATTACAATGATGGCCAACTACTACAACTACAACAACAACTACTAGTAGTACATAGTACAGCAGTGTAACGACAGCGTAATAAGAGGAAACGAAAAGTTCGGCACCGCTGGCAAACGGCAACCGTATAATGGACCTATTTTTCAAGTAGATATCCATTTTAACGAGAATTCCCATGATTATTAATGCTTTCCCATAAACACATGTACGTATACGCATGAATGTACATAAGAAAACAATATACTCAACAGTAGCCGATAATATTCATTGTCGTTTAATGCACTTTCATTGTCCACAGGCCAGACTCGCAACAGACTGCACTCACAAACATTTTGAGGAACCGAACACGACATAACCCGTCTTGGTATAAGCCTCTAACCAGAGCAGCACTTTCTCTTTCCATTTAGCAGTTGAAAAGGATCATTATGCCTTTGGTACTCCTGGCAAAGCTTTTAGAGAAAACATAACGGAAAATACATTGTTTCCACCAGAATAACTTTGCATATTTATCACTCAAAAATATACTGACACGTGTCTAACTTGAATAGGAAAATAAACTCGGATATTTTTTAAAATGAACTCTGGTTAATAAAACAATAATTCTACTCGACAATGTGTGTAGTAAATCCTTTTTGCACGGTATAATGTTAGAATCAAGAAAAAATCTGGATGAGGAGAAAAGTACTGGGAAACTTCACCTTATAATCTGTTTTCACTTTCCCATGCTGAGCACTTTGGTGACAAATTTTGCCAGGAAAGGGAGAAAGGGGCTAGGAATAAAATTAGTCAATTTCACATGCTCAAAGGTTTGTAATTTTATGAGCCACTCCGCGACAAGTACCCCTGTTTCAGTAGAATACACACATAATACGAAGGACAGGGACTAGGAAGTTGTTTCATCATTCCGTCATAATTACGCAGATCTATAATGACAGTTGTATTATAAAGTCCAAACCACTCGTCTGCTTGTATAAGTTATGAAAATTGAGTAAGCAAAAAGCACTAACTTCGCATAAGTGGATCATTAGAATCACGTCAACGAGAAACGAATCTGTAGTAGTAGTAGTAGTAGTAGTAGTAGTAGTAGTAGTGGTAGCAGCTCTTTGTTGAGAAAATTGTGCAGGACTAGATGATAGTGTGCAAAACGTTAGGTCCTTCTTGCAGTATACAACAAGCAGACGCCATCAGAGAAGTCCATAATGTGGAGTGCAAACCAACAAAATACTATTTGAGTAGAAGTAGCGTAACACACAAGTAATTCCCGCTGTAAAAACAAAAATAGTACTAAACTGTGTAGTGAAACACTACCGTCGCGGTAAGAAATGTCTGTTTTGATGTGATGCGTCATCATAATCATCATGTGGGGTACTTTTCTACTCCACAACAGTGTGTCTCCTACAACGCTCTGTAAGTGTTTACACAGATGGATCTCTTCGGCAGAGGCAAAGGCACAACGCACAAAGAGGTATTTAAAGTTGCAATGAAATGCAGAGAGAGAGCGGGAGAGAGAGAGAGAGGAAAGAGTTTAAAGATAAAGAACGATATTTTTGCGAATGTGTTTTATGCATGTGCTTATTTAAATGTTCCCTATCATAACAGTATACTACGATACGAGACATTTTATACACATCCGACATCCATACACACACCACATAGAGGTCCACTGTTTCTCTGTTTTCTTTTGAATGTTTGTGTGTATTTAACACATCACCGGGAACGTGTGTGTGTGTTTTGTTTTTACACTCATATAAATGATAGCATAAATAGCACAGCAGCGTTCCTCCAGATATTTGCAGCAGTAGGGTTCTCTGACAAAGTTTGTATGAACGATGTGCTTTAAATATAAGTACGTCGTTGGAGCCGCCGACGCAGTTACGCAAATACTATAATCATTACAGAGCAAAGTGAAAATGGCTGAGGTTGGGAGTTGGAAGAGTAAAAACAAAAACATTTTCGATGTCGAGTAGCTGCTTCAACAGATCTTCAGCGGTAAGGGTAGTAGTAGTACTTATACCACCCACCCAACAGAACAACGACACTCTTGTGTATCCGGTCTGTATCAATTTTTAGCAAAAGGAATGCGTGTACTGGAGAAAAGCTTAAATTGTTTTGCTTGAGAGCCCAACAGCGTTCTTTCGCCTAATCGGTTTCACTGTGTTCTCGTAGTGATCGCTTTGGCCATGAACTTGACTGTAACGCTCGAAATGACGCCTTTCTTTGTTTTCATGAAGCGGTTTGTTTTGCTGTAGAAACGACAAGTAGTACGACCGATCCTTCACTTGAGATCTGTGAGCGTAAAGGATTACCTACTGACGCTAGTGGTTGGCCGAGCTCGAGTAGATGTTCGGCTCTAAGCCGGAGCGTTGACTGGGAGCTGATAAATAACATTGGGAGAAAATCCAAACGTGTTTCACGATTTTTAGCAGAAATGAGTGCCAATTCAATTTCTTTAGTTGGCCTTCTTCGGATAACTTTTGCTTTCCCCAAATGGCTTAACTTCAGCACCATTTAGTACAGAATGGAGAGAAACCAAAATTTTGCTCTGGTGGAAAGTAGAAATTGTGACAGTTTCTCCCACAATGTAGAAATGACAAAAAATTAAACATAATTGGACATTTCATGATTTATGGAAAAAAGTTTTTACAGCTGCAAATGCTCGTAAATTGGCAAGAACTCGTGAAATATTTGTGTCTAGTTGGAAATCTCTACATAGCTCTCGCTTCATAAAATTCAGAGCTAAAAACTTAAAAGCTTACGTGCTGTTTGTAAGCTACATGGTTAAAGTCATGTTCTCAAGGCTCTCTCATGTCAAGTATTTTAAAAAAGTAAAGTGTAACAATTTTAAAATCAAAGCAGTCAAATGCCATCATTTGTTACCCCGCAAAATCGTTGAAATAAAATTAACGTGTAAGATAGTATAACATATTTATTTTTAAAATGGCAGTAGTATATGAAGCAAAAATTTAATTTTACTTTTGTTGGCTAAAGGTAAACAGGCTGTCCAACTATGCAATATTACTTTCATCAAAGTTACGTCCCCTTTGACACTCTCCCTCTGCAGCAATTGGACAGGCGGGCTACAAAAACCCCGTAAATGGGAAAACAACCTGTGCGCAATATACCAGTTCTAGCAGCTTGAGTGACGAACCACCTTTGGTATTTTCCTTTTTTGTAGGTTATTGCAAAAATGGACACAGCTGCTGGAAATCATCGCTCTCTGATGATGATGGCGGTTGGGTCAAACCTCTTATAGCTGCAATACTTGAAAAGCCGAGGAAAATGTAAATATCAAAATACCTCGCCCAATCCATGTACATCTATTTTATGCTAACCAGGATGCAAGAAAATGCTGATGTAGACAAGAAAAGCTAACATGAAGATATGATCCGCAGCTAACGAACCATAATGATTATAATACGGACGACTGGACCTACAATACTCGAGACCGATTGTGGATATCGTATTTTGAATACAAGCCGTTGTACATAGGAATACATAATTACACAAGTAGCTGCATGTAGCATCACAGCCTCTCTCTCTCTCTCTCTCTCTCTGCCACCACCGTTCTCCACTCGACTGCTGATGCCGTTGTTGTAGTACCAAGACCAAATGAGTTAATCTCCTTCTTCTTATTATTTGCTCCCACTCCGTCGTCACTTGAACCGTGCACGCCCCGTCGGTCTTCCACAAGTTAAAGCCAAAACTCAAGCGGTGAAGAGCACTTACGCAGAAACTTACACACAATCCATGGATCCATTCATTATTTACAGTGTAACTGCCGTCGCCGCAGCAGTAGCAGCAGCGGTGGTAGCAGGGTCTCGTTAAAGGAAACTGGAAAGAAACGCTTCTCTGGTTAGGCAAAGGTCCGCGAATAATAGAGCAGTTAGTAATCTCGGTAGTCGTATATTATGCATTCACCACCACTACTGCGTATGTTTCTCGGTTCGTCCGTGTGCTGCTGTATATGCTATGCTCGTGAAATTTTCGAGTGATGAAATAAAAGATTGCCGAATTCTCACACTATTATCGTACATGAAACTTTACCCCACTTACAAAACTTATACATTCGTCAAGATATACATCATTACAACTTTTTTTTCCACTGCAGGCAAGTCACAGGAAATTTTCTACGGCCAACCGGTTATATGCATATTATTCTATTATCTTTTGCTCCTATGCAATGCTGTCTTGTTATGCTCTCTGTGTACATACATAGAACGTTGTTACGGCCCTAATAAGCTTACACACACTTGCGAAAATATGTAGTCACTTTACGCTACTTTCTCATCCTTTGTTACGCGCGTGAGTGAATAAGTGGCCGGTGTGATGGTGTTTGGTGCTAGCGTTTTTCTCCTTAGTATTTTAGGCAGCTTTCCTGCAACCAGTAAACGATAAAATATGATGTATTTATTCAGAAGAGGTGTTAGGATGGCCAAGAATATTATATGCACGAGCCCGGGCAAAATTTTATCCTTTTTTCTTTCTTTCCCTTTCACTGTTCAAAGGCAATATCCATCCATACATTGTACACTGATATGCATATATATCTTTATACATATGTTGGCAGTCATTGCTCTGCCGTCAGTCCCCGCACAATTTTACGGTATTGACGATGATCTAAGCTAAAAGTGCGACAAAGACATACTGAACATGACACGTTTGTTTTTAGAAGTCTCTGGACAATTTTTATAAGAAGAAAAACCACGACGATAACTTTCTCTCTCCTTTCAATACTTTCTCTCTTGCACACTTTGAAAAAGTACAGAAAAAGATTTTTCTTGTTCGATCATATGGGATATTACCAACAATTTTCCCCAACTTTTGAGAATATGAAAAATGCCAGTGTGCTGTGGTGTGTGATGGTAAATGCGGCATGCATGAGAAAGTTATGAAAAGAGCTGACAAGATAGGAGAGAAACGCAGTTTGGACGAGAAAACTGATTTTCTTTCACTATTTCTCCTCCTCTTCTTCCTCTTGTTCTTTCCTCCTCTCAAGTACACTTCATCAAAGCCAGAAAAAGCAATAGCGTTGTGTTGTTGTCAGTAAATGTGATACTTTGCAAGCAACAGCTTCTAAAGCAGAAGTACCATCACTATCACCAACAATAAAAGTTGTGTGCCAGACAGACGCGACAAAATAAATATGTGTATACCACCACATATACACATAGGTGTATATCCTCTTGAGTTTACTTTTAATGGATATAGTCTTTAAACGCAAGCACCAAAGCTCAGGAATGCTGAAAAATCTAAAGTCCAGAAAAAATATACAAAAATTCTTCAAGTTCCTAAAATATGCAACAAAACGGAAGTCTAGCCACGCACTTGCTACGTGTGTGTGCAGCAACTGAAGTGCGTGCAAATATATAAATTCCTTTAAAAAAGCATCTTATTAGACCACTAGTCATACTTTAGTTGCCTTCTTGCCCCCTTATGGCTTCTGCACATTCCAATTTAAAAGTCACAGGAGCAGCTGCACTTCACCAGGGTTGGAGCAAACCCACCAAAGGAAATTCTCATTTCCGCAGAAAATGAAGAAATGAACAAGTCATGTTCCCTTTTGTACGCGGGACCCATTTGGTAGCCAAGCAAGTTCCTTTGCGCGGAATACAAGAAGGAACCACTTTCACAGGAAGTAGAAAAGACTTTTATACATTACAGTAGTGTACCTCCACTTCGGGGATATCGAACGCACTAGTCCTAAAAATATGCGGTTTAATACCAAGAAGTGCAAATACCATGCCATACTTATGTGCAGTAGACTCATAAGTTGTCTTTTCAGGAAACTGAAAGAAAAAAAAACTCAGACGACAGAAATTTACAAGAGGTAAAAGGGGACTCAGTAGTGCGTAATGTGGAAATATGTCGTGGTGGCAGCATTTGTGGCCGATGGTTTTTGGATTTGTGTACTACAGACATTATACTGTTATATTATTATTATTATTATTATTATTGCCCTCTCGTATTGCAGTAGTGACTAGTTACAGATGCATCCCGTACGACGCTGTGTAGAATGTTACTTTCAGTGGGTACTTTCACCAAACAAAACTTTGCTGTTGTTGTTGTTGCTGTTGCTGTTGTGCAGTAAGGCCAAAGGACAACCAAGTAACAGCACCCATTTTCATGTTAACTGCTTTCTTACTACGGCTTCTTCCCTATTTGCGTTGCACTTAAAGAAGTAGGAGAACGCATATTGGATATGGAAATGTTCTTTAAAGAAAAATCCTTTTGTACGGAGAAATTTCGTTAGGGATAGATGAAAAGGACATGTGTTCCGGAGGAGCATAGGCAGGACAGGGAACACAGACAAATAGAACTTGCAGCACCATAGTCAAACTACTGGCAACAAATGATACGAGTAGAAAGAGAACCTCGCGTTCGATAATCTTGAACCTTAATCAGCAATAAAAATTGCTTTCTTCTCCCTCTCTTTGCTGGAGATAGAGAAATGGGGACAATAGAAAAGCCATTCATTTTGGAAAAAGTGGAAGCAGACCCAATAGCACCAAGGTACCGAATACACACACATACACATTCCTTGACTATGATAAAAGCACAACAGGAATTTTGGTCTTTTTTGGCTTCAGAGTACTAATCATCATGTAGTACTGCAATCACAAAAAGAAATGAGAAGAGGGTTGTAAAGGCAAGAGTAGTTGTGCGTACCAAGCAAGCGACTCAAGTCGGGTCTTGATGAAAAATACAATGATGATAATGATCATCATCGTGATCACGGCTACGAGATACAGAGAAATAGAGAGAAACATAATACACGGAAATCAACGTACAGCCAGCAGCACCACAGTTGTAGAGCTGCAGAATGAGGAATGGGAAACGTAAAAAACATAAAAACAACACTGCATTGCATCATCATCATATTTTTNGCAGCACAGTTGTAGAGCTGCAGAATGAGGAATGGGAAACGTAAAAAACATAAAAACAACACTGCATTGCATCATCATCATATTTTTCTCCACATGTGTACGTTAGTCATGTTTTTAATATTTCATCTCACTTTACTTTTGTAAATTATCAACCTGTACCTTACATTACGTTCGTACACATACGAAAGTTTATGCCATACTACATATCACGCCAGGGGAAACCAACGGGAGTAATAAATGGGAGAAACGATGATGGAACAGAGCAAAGATCCAGTTAAATGGGTGGTATGTAGTCATCCACTCTCAAGAGCTTTCCTTCCTTGTGCCATTAGTCCCTCAGCAGCAGTTTTCAGCAATCATGACGTTAACAATATTTCATGAGCGCGTGCATTATGCAATTTTCGCTACTTTTTCATATTCCTACATATTATGTGTGTGTAGTGTGTGTGTGTGAGTAGGGGCTGGCAGTATTTTTGGAGTAAAAGAAGTAGACACTTTGGTACTTCCTCGTGTGACAAACTAACAAGGTGGCGTGCTCAACGTAAGAATTCATTGCTTTGTGAAATGAGAAAGTTTCCGTTACTACTAGATAGCCGTAGATTTTCTCATTTTCTTGTAGAGCCCATCAAATAACAGATACAAAAAGGACATGTCTAATGTGCAGCGTGCAGAACTCAATTCGTAATTCGGCGTTCATCACACCACGTCTCGTCTAACATATTTCCTCTTTTCCCCGTTTTTCATGCATTAAGGTAGCTACTGGTGGAACTGTCCCCTGTATACAACAAGGATGTAGTTAGAAACTCATAGTGAATGCATGAGGTTGTGGCATGTGAGTAAAAAATGTAAAAAGTGAGCCGAAATAATCTGAGTGAAAGGCAATGAGGAGTGAAGAGTTATGGAGACAAAAATGGCTCTTTTCTTAGCCATCATACACTCAGCAGGGGTTGATAGTCTCGTGAGACTCATAACAAAGGAGTAATGGGCACTCTGTATGAACACTTTGTTGTGTGTCGTCCCTCTTTCTCGTCTTCCTTTTTTCTAAAGCCACTTTCTCCCCATATGTCTGAAAAATACGCACTAGCATTGCTAATACGCTTATTTCTCTGACACCCGCACAACCATCGTGACAATAATAATATGCGAGCTACTACAACACATATTGTGTTATCTTCTTACATGATAGGGTTGTTACAAGTCTTCTGTTCAATGTCCTCTGCTCTTTTTTGTATTGCATAAAAGTTTTCTTTAAATATGCGCTTGGACCGGTCATGGTCTTTCTTGTGGTAGGCACAAAATGTTATCTTCCCGACATGTGAACGAATATCTTATTGTCCCTATGCATCCCATAGGCATTCCTCGCATTTCATGTTTGATATTCATATACATTGGCCACTTTATCGGCATGTGTACACATACACTCTGGAAAAAGTATGACTGCACTCTTCTGCGCTTTACATACGACAACGTTGAAGTTCTAGGATAAACGGAAACGTACATGCATAACCAACTCAAACATGAAGGGTTACTTTCTCATCGAACGTGAGATAAGCTCTGCAGTATTTGTCTTTTACTTTTTTGGTAAGTTGCGTTTAAAATTTGAGACTCGCTCTGTGCTCTGTAGCGTCTCCCTTTTTGCTTTCCCGTGTACGTTGAATAAATACCACATAAAAATTTATAAGTGTGTTCACCCACTGTTCCTGCAGACCGACGAGTTATATCACTTTTATGACAAGTGCCTACCATCGTATTTGATATGAACACATGTTACGTTCTACAAAAAAAAATGTGGGAATACGAAATGCCACTGGACAATGAACTTTTACATATATGTACTATTTGGTGAACAAATGCTGAAGTTTTGTCTCCTATGCATGCCAGACAAAACACGATCTCAATAGTTCTTATTGATTTCCAGGAAAGAAAGCCGAGGAGAGAATCTTCACGGGTTGTCTGGCAAACTTTCACTGTTGTAATTGGCCGAAGCGGAAGTAATGTATTTTCAGGGTACTTGGACAACCGTAAGTTCAAGGTGACCGTAGTAGCGCCGCAAATTGTAACGAATGTCAAACAGGAGACGAAGTGAAAACTGTAAGTACGGGGAGTTTTTGTAAGTGAGCAGCCAACTTTAGCGGATATAATTGCAGGCATACAGAGGAACCAGAATACCTTCAACTTTGCACGCACTATATCTACCTACCTACTTTCATGTTTAGCCTTCCCAGATCCAGAATGTGACAACTACGCTGACAAGTGCCATGAAAATGCCTCAAACCTAAATCAATTTAACAGCAAGTTCCCTTCAGTGATTTTTTATTTTTAAAAGCAACTCGTTGAATGATCAACATGACGAGATTAGTTGTATGTGCAAACAATTAAATCTTCACATTAGCAAGGAATGTTAGATTTTCCCGTACAATGTACAGCAATTACATATATGATGCAATAAATATGCCACAAAGTATTTATATTTTTTTCCATTCACATGTTAACCCTTTAAAACGCCTTGAATGCTTCTTTTGTCTCTTCCGCTCCTGCACCGAAAATGAGTTATTGTGGTTGTGACAATACTTCAATTTTATAGAACAAAGCTTTGAAAATCTGCTTCTATCATTACGATACGATGTTATCAAAAACTTCACAAAGAGTAACAGTCAGTAATAACACACAACCACATCTGTTGGATTACGCACTCTGATGCTCCTAGAACTGATACGCGATGAAGCCAACAAAGCGTTTGGTATGAAAATTAAATTAAAATCTTGCCTCTTTCTTCTATTTTTAGGCATACCAAAACCCACTGCCAGATGATGTTAATATTGAAATTATGTACCTCGTTCAGCTAAAGGCTCATCGTATCAAATCTCAAATTGAATAGTACCTGCATACAGCATACTTGATGTTCCCATCTAATAATAATTTTATTGTAGTATATAAAAAACGCGAAGAACGTCGGAGTCGGAACATCAAAAAGAAAGTTATAATACGCAAATACATATGAATTCGCAGTCGTAGTCCAAATAATATTCTCTACTCATCCTTTAAAGAAGACAACAGAAGCCTCTTGGTTGTCTATCTCTTTTTGACTTGACTTCATTTGAAGATACGTTTTTACATTTTATCCCTTTTTACATCCGTCCAATATTGTCCCCTTCTTACGTTTCACAAAGAAATTATGGAAAAGAGTTTTTCTACAAAGCCTAACGACAGCGACGCAGTCAACAGAGCGTATATAATAATATGCATATACCTAATCACAAAGGGTTAAAATCTTTTATAACTTCATATGACAATGTGAAGGAAATCCACAACCACAACACACAGAACATATAAGAATGGTATAAATTGACAGTATTATTGGAAGAACACGAATTCATCACTATCGTCAATAGAATGCATACCAATGTAGCATTATGGCCACTAAGCACACAAACGTAGATGAAAAAATATGCAGATGAATGTTTTATACATAAAAGAAGGGATATATTCTTTAAAACTGTGTGGCGTATTCAAATCCAACATTTCTTTTGGGAGAAACAACGCAGCAGCAGCAGCTGTAAACGGTAATAACAATGCACATAATAAGCCCGCTCGCCCATCTATCTCTGGAAGAAACTGGTTGAGCGACTATTCATGTTTATATTTTTGACTACTCAATGTACTCAAATTTGGTCTTCAGCGGAGAAAGTCCCAGCTTTACAGTGAATGGGTATAAAGATGTAGTTAAGTTAAACAGGGTATGATGATGATGACAATTGTAGCGAATAAAACAAGAGAGATGAATGTTCAGAATCCGAGGAAAAAAGAAAAAAATGCTTTCTAGGGAAAAGTTCAAACTGTCCACCATTCTTGATATCCGATGGGAAAACAAAAGCCGGATAAAAAGGGAAAAGCGAGAGAAAATCCAGTGAAGTTGGCGGTACTATTAACTATACAGCCTGCAAGCATGCCACCCAGACCCAATAGGCAGTGGTCAGTAACGATGGATGGATGGATGGACGGACAGATGGACTTGGAACTTCTGTTGAAAAATAACATTTTTATTTTTGTCATACTGGAACTGGTGTTTCGCTTTGCTTTTTGTGCGCCTTCCTTCCATTATGATCATGAGCCAAAATAAAGTAGACGGAAACAATGAAGGCAGGAGCATTTGGGCATAAATAATATGTGCACTGCATATGAATCTTTGTCGGTCGGGACAGAAAAAAAAGAAAATCTGGAGAAAAATCTAGTGATAAGAGATCTAGATAATATATATGATATATGTGTGCGTCCACACTACCTACCTACAAATAATGATAAACAGAGAGACTGTCGAAAGGCTACGCATGACTTTATTTTGAAGGAGTCTGCTGCTCTTCCGTCCTTTATCGCCACGATAATAGTATATTATGCATTCGATGTAAGCATTCGATTGAATAGCTTTGCGTACTGTCATCATCAGTCGTTATCGTATGGTTATGTGCAGTACATTCACTGGCCTGTTTCCTATATATATTCTCTAGTTTAAGGGCAATACTTATCTTTCCACATAACAAGCTTGTCTGTCTGCAGCAAACATTGCCCACATTTCATCTCCATCTAGATCGAGACAAATCGTCGCCAACGTCATCTTCCTCGTAAACGGGCAGAATTATGTACACAAGAATCCTATACAATATATACTGGACAGCATCACGGGGCCATAACATTATGTAGGTACGTGCGATGTAGAAATATGCGAGCAATTTATACAGAATGCCCGCTAGACGACATTTCACTATACATAATACACAGGAAACCCACTTATTATAAAAATTTCCCACTGAACAGTTTGTAGGCAGAGAGGCGGCAAAAAGCGGGTAGATTAGAAGAAACGGGTAGTGATGCGTGGCTTGTTGCAGATTATAAAAAGGAGAGAAAAAACTCTTTCATTTTCGTCGTATTCGTTTGTTTTATTTTTTTTTTGGCCAAGCATCAAACAGTCAAGAAGGGAAAAAGACATGAGTCCATCACTGTATACACATATTCCGACGAAAACCCAGAAACAAAAATAACATTTAAGCTTTCTGTACTATTATATGTACCCACTTGTAGTATGCTCGCTCTATATATGGGCATATTGCATACAATTTGGGGAAAGAAGTGGCGGTTTTTTATCTGAATGTTTCGTCTTTTCTCCTTCTTTCTCCTACTTATTTCTTCGTTCTTCATCTTTCAAGTGTAATCCTTTCGCTCTCTCTGTCTGTCGCTGTTTCTCTCGGTTTCGTATGATTATCCACACATCCGTTCACTGCCAGTCACAGTGTCTGTCTCTCTCTTTCCCCATTTCTAACTTTGGTACTACAACCGCCACCGCCACTACCACTTTGGCATGACATTGTTGATGGGTTAGTTGGATACGCATTATTTGTCGTCGTCATCCTCCTTCCTCGTGTCTACTTTTTTATGGAATCACATTTTATGTATCGTCTGCAAGTACCATTTTTTATACTTAAACACAGGAGCTTTCTTTCTTTCTCTCTGTCGAAGGGAAAGAGAATATACAACTTGATTCAAAAAGAAGGAAATAAGAAATGAACCAAACAAAATGTTTTGGAAAGTAGTCTACTAGAGACATATTATTCTTGTCTATTATGGGGGAGACATTGTGAATCTACTTAATTCAGAATATTCAATTTTTTTCTAAGGAAAAAAGTTGTCTGTGTGTGTATGAGCAAATGCTCCTGACGCAGCAGTAATACAAAACACTTCTGATAAATGCAATTCAATTGCAGTGTAATCTTTTCTATTCACCCGGAATTTCATGAAATCGTTGTATTCACTTTGCTGAATATGTATAATATGACGGTAAACTTGTCAGTCATAAATGTTATTTACCACGTGGCATATACATAATGATAATAGACTTGATTCACGAAAATTCAGCATTACATAATGATAATAGACTTGATTCACGAAAATTCAGCATGTAGTTGGATTATCTACTGGGATGTGGGGAAGTTCAATTGAACAAAAATGTTTACGCTTTTTATAATCATTTCATAAAATAGGAATTCTTTTGTGCACGCATAAATCAAATAAAAAAGTTTGACAGATAAAATCATGTCATACGATCATATGCACATCAAATTGAATCGAAGGAAATGCCAAGGCAAGATTTTTACTTTGGGATAACTAAAACCTCCAAAAATCGAATTGTAAAGCGTGCGTTTTTATTCCGGACACTGGCATACCATATTGCCAAACTGTTTAATATGCTGATGATATGATGGGTACTAAATATATTCACAGTGCACAGCGCACGGAGAAAGTAAGATAGAGAAAGCAGAGTAACATTTTAGTTTCAAATGACACCATTTTGAATGAACCAAAAATATCGAATCTATTTAAACCCGCTAACCAAAGGATAACTTTGTAGAAATTTCTTTATTCCAGTTTTAAAAGGCGCAACTTTCAAAATAAAAAAGTTGGATGTACAGCAAACAGCACTCTGAAGAAACATTAATGTTGCCGTAAGCAGTTCCTCATTATTTCTTTATAAGAACAAATGAATAACGCCACACGTGCCATAGGGTATAATGTTCGTAACATGACTGAACAGATGCGAGAGATAGAAAAAAATGAAAGAAATTATAGATGAGTTCATGCATTTCAGCTGAAAACCATACATGAATGTACTTTTAGATCAAACTAGAAAGAATTTCGAGCGACTTGGCAATTCTTACTACACACACCTCCTCCTTCTCTTCCCCTCTTTTTTTAAAAAAAAAAGAAGCTGAGCAAGAAGACAAACAATTTCTTATGGTATATTAATCCTGGAGCCAGAATAGTCACGAAAAACAGCTGAAAACTGAGAGTAGTTTCACCCGATCTGTCTTACGTCCGTTCATGTCAATATCGGCATTTATCATGCATTCCGCCTTTCATATCTACTTTTTACAACATTACGTACTTATGCAAAAATACTACTGGCGTCATATATTATGTAGACTTTGTAGACAGTCGCCTTCAACTTTGTCTTTTCGTGGCCCCCTTTGGATTTTTTTCAGTTCCGGTTATGAACTACAATTTTAAAAGTATTTCTAGCGTGAACTATATAATACCAACTTGAATATTTTCTATGGCTTTAGACTTCAAGCAAAAATAAAACTTTTTAAACGAAAAAAAAATGCCTTAGTTGAATCACTTTTTTTTGCCTTAGTCATCTTATTTCCGTTTGTATGCGTCATGTATGCGCGGGTTTCTTGCCAAAGAACTAAAAATCAAACTTTGAAAGAACAAACCACTTTAATTCTATACTCCAGCCTTTATATTTTTTTTTCAAAAATTCTCAGCTAAATATTATCAACAACATCACAAAGGAAGGACGCTACTAGGTTAAAGCTTTTGTGAGGAAATAAGCATTCCCTTTGGGAATTAGTAAAAGCACGTCTATTTTTGTGATTTTGTAATGGGTACTGGGACAGTAACAACTTCCTTTCTTTTTGGTGGAGGTTTTTGCTTTTTTGACCAACTGCTTTAGTGTATTCATGTGTACGTGATAATTTACGCGCAAAAANGTGGAGGTTTTTGCTTTTTTGACCAACTGCTTTAGTGTATTCATGTGTACGTGATAATTTACGCGCAAAAAATTATATGACGGACTTTTAAAGATCAACAGTGGTGGCATAGTATTTATAAAGAAATCTATCATGAAAAAATGACTGATTATTCTGCATTCATGTATTCCATATTTTTAAAAAGTTGGTAAAGCACGTTATAAAATAGGACTTGCACATACTGACTTGTACATTCAAGGCCAGCACGTAGTTAACAGGAAGGAAAGCCGAGAAAAAAAAATCTTTTGATAACAGAAAATGTAGACATGTACCATCAGCATTTAATAGATAGACTGCAAAACAAGCAACAATAACTTTCAGTTTTTGGTAAAAAGTTTTTCAAATTTTTTAAAAGTATAATATTATGTATCTATATCCGCATTTCTGGGCCCTTTGTAACAGGAACATCCTTTTACCACTTGCTCCCTGCTTTTACATCGTTGATGCAAGCAAAAATACAGAGATACATTATTAGTATGTATTATGCAAAAGTGAATTTAAAACTTTATTTAGGTGAATTTTAGGTATGCCAACCTCATTGGATGAGTAAATTTCTTTTTATTATTTGCCTTGTCTACTTTGCCGATTTTACACAGAAATCGGTAGACTAAACATGCTCTTTGGTTATACAGTGCGACGGGTACGATGTCCGGATGAAATTGGGACTACATGCTCCACGTAAAGGCACAGAGCGTGTGGAACCGTTGAGGGTATGTTTGTATGACATTTGCAGGATAATAACAAAAATATGAGGCAATAATAGTTCTATCTAAAACAAAAAGGAAAATATTTTTACAAGAAATTCTGAAACAATGCGGAGAGTGAGAAAGACAGGGAGAAAGGGAGAGAGAAAAAAAGCGGAGGCTAACGACAGGAAAAACTTTGTAGTGGAAAAATATATGGGGAAAGCGGAGGGGTAGTTTGTTACATATTATTAGATGCTTTTACCCGTTTTATGCAGCATGTGCACGAAATATATGTATATATAGGGATCGTGGTGGTGGAGGTATAACAACACAATTCTTCGGTGAATTCTAATGCAATGCAACGCAACTCGTTTCCATTTTTGTTGTTAGTAATTTTTATGTACATATGTATGAAGAGTGAAAACGTTGTATCCCCTTTTTAACAAAGCGTACGCTCACTGTTGCTACATTTGTTTTTAGACCCTCCATCATATTAATGCATTATGCAATAAACGCCATATATTTTGTTGGACTGCTTCCATTACACATTACTACACATAAAATATAGAACACTCCATCTTTCTCGGCTTTTTCCCTCATTGTACATTGTACAAATGAAGGAATCAAATGGGATGATTCTAGGGAGCCTTTTCTCGGTGTAAGAGTATGAAAATACATATGTACATATTACGGTCTACAATACATCGTCAAGAAAGATCTAAAGTGGGTTCGTTGATCTGACTGTGTAGTAAAGAAACTAATAAAAAAATTCGATATGCTTCTAAAACGTAGAGAGAAAAAAGCAAAATATTAAAAAGATTTTATAAAAGGGCTATTACTTACCCAGCCTAATAATTTCTGGCAATGCTGCCGCCGCTTGCAAATGAAAACTAGCCAGGATCCACAATGTCAAGGGAAGAGCAAGTCGGAAGCGGGTCGTTTTTCTGCGTTCTTTCCGTTCAGGAACATCATCACGATGATATTTATACTCGTGTTCCATTTCCTGCTTACTGGTTTTGTACTGATTACAAGTTTGTGTCACCTTGCAATGATGAGTGGTGGGGGTGGTTGTTGTGCTGAAATCCATTATTGGTGCAGAGTTCATTGAAAGCCAGCGTTGTTGTGGGAAGCTGTTTTTCTGGGTTGCGGCAGGATTATGTGGTCCCTGCCACCAAAAATTCTGCGATGTTGCGATCTTTAAATGCGAATTGTACCAAAGCAGCACACAAAAAATCGTCAAGTAATTAACGAACTTTATACATTAAGTTTTAACAGAGACTCGTCTATGCGAAACTGTTGTCAATTACTGGATAATTTATTGTTTTATAGTATTATTATTGAAACGGGGCGAAAACTGTTCTACACTTGACGACGCTGCAGCTTTTAGTACTAATAGGAACAAAACAACAACAGGACCAGAGAGTGAAACACTCGTTTTTGTTGCTAAAGTCTAGTGCGTACGTCCTTTCGCTAAGTTGCTGCTGCTGTTATGTCCCGTGTATTCAACCACAGAGGAAGTGATAATGGTTATTTATAGATCCGTTTTGGATTCCTTTTTCCCTTCGTTAAAAAGCACCACTACTGTTCTAACTGGTTGGCTGGCTGGCTGCTTTATGCCCAAAAAGCCAGTGGAGCATAAGTATAGGTATATTTGTATATATATAAACGGTTTAATTGAATGACGAGAAGAGATAAATGTTATATCGTGCCACGCAATAAACCCCCGGTCCCTATTTTCCACACGAAATATTTACCAGATAAAGGAAAAGGTGGTTAAATGCCGAGTAAATAATGTGGAGACCACGCGAACACGACCAATGTGCGGTAACAGCACCTTTTGTTAGGGTTCGCCCTTTGGGGCAACATTAGAAAGAAGCAAAAAAAAGTACTCAGGAAGAGAGGAAATGCAAAGGATTTCGTGATATCTCTATTTGTCTCTTTAGGGATTTTTCTCCCGCTGCTACTGCTGCTGCTGCTTCTACCTCAAGGAACACACAGACACTGGAGGCATGGTTCCAGATTAAGGAGACAGATTACTTTTCACAGGGAAAAGTGAAAACAATATATGGACTATCCCCGTGAAACAAACTGCCACTACTGCTCACTGGATTTCTATATCGTCTTATTCATTTCAGCGTGTGGCACCTCAGCTTCCAAGCAGAAGGAAAAGATTGGAAACAATTTGTAGTGGTCTTGTTGCGGTTTTTGTTTGAAAAGTTAGGTGTGTGGTTATATCAGTTCATCACTGACGGAAATCCCGAAGAATGAGGCTGAAATAACTAAACCGAAAAATACTACGTGAATATTTCAGGGTAGGAGCCTACCAAGTGTAGAAGTATCACTTGTTATCCGCAAAAGGTGAATTGTATCGTTCTGATAGTAAACGTCTCTTTATAGTATCCATATTATGTTCCAGTCCAGGAAAAGTAGATGTTTTTTTTTCTTAAAAAAAGTTACTAAACGGGGCTCTTACGTGGAAGGACAAGACACGTTCAAGTTTATTCACTCAAACCAGTGCAACTTTACCGCCTTTACCAGTAAAAGCATAACTGAACAACCAACCGACGCACGTAAACCTATTGCCCAAACAACTCTAGTAAAACACTTACTCGTTCTCCGCTCTTCTGCTGACTGACACGATTAATACGATTTCGTACCCACTGGCTTTTCCTCTTTTTCTCCCTGAAGAAGAAGAGATGATGATACGTCTTTTCACCACTGTTGCGGGAGTGCAGAGATAATGGGTAAAAGTGAGAAGGAAGGATTCCTCTGGATCTGTGTGTAACGGCAGCGTGCAGATATCATACTGGAGCTGAAGGACTGCTCATCCAGCAAAAGCAGAGGAGAAGCTGAGCAAAACTGGGTGCGATGGTGGTGGTGGTACAGCAAGCAGATAAAAACCTACAACACAGCAGAAGACACATTATTATAGGACACGGAGTCGCGTTTTTTTCTATATAACTGCGCCATTAAACGAGAAACTATTTTGGAAACATAAAAGTCTTTTTTAAATACCACGGCCGACTAGTCAACTACTACAACGACTTTCTTAACTAAATGGTTTCTTGTATCTCTGGTGTTATTATTAGTAACTTAATGGTTTAGTGGGAAAACTTTCGTTTTGATGAAGATTACCCGTGTAATTTACTTGAATAAATGGGCACAAAAGGATAATTGTGGGAAAATGATGTGGTAATGCTAACAACTTCCACAAAGTCAGTTTCACTCGTTGTACGGTTGACTTTTTGAGGCAGAGAGGGACAAAATAAAAGCGGTGCGACACCAGGAATAGGGAAGGAGATCGAGGTGGGGAAAAGTTTATCCACCTTTAATACGATATATGTAGGTACATATACTGATACTGACTAATATACTTACATTACATTAGGTTGGAAGTGTTTCACCGTGAGACTTTTCCCTTTATTTTTTTGTAATAAGTCGCTAAAGATACTTTATAATTCAGAGACACAAGGAGGGAGAAAGGGGTGTGTCTGATCGAGGATGGTAAAATGAATAAAAATTACTTTCTTTCTTGTTCTAGAGGACTGACTTTACTACTAACCGTTTCTGACAATAAGACTACTGCTGATAAACTGTAGATAAGCCGCAATGGCGCTGGAAAAAGTTCCGAACAAATTACAGAAAAATTTAAAGATAGTTTGAACACCGCCAACCTCCGCAACCTGCATACACGTGCTTTTTTTTACTGCCAACCAACAGAAAAGGCTTGAATTTATCACTTCTATTGTTAGCACTTCAACACTTCAAATTACACTTTCCTGTAATCACTCGAGTATATCGAAACTCAGCTTGCTGATAAAATCCGTCGCTTGTTTGACCGCACGTTGGGAATTGAAACTTCGCATGATAACTTTCATTTTAGTCCAGTAGACACCCACTACCACCCGTCATCTTCCGAATAGTAAACACACATGACGTGTATCAAAATATAAAAAAAAAACTTACACGACTGTTTAAGTGGCCGACGCTTACAATTTTCCCCGACTTTGACTTTCTCTCTCAGCTGTGTTTCCCCTTTGCAGACGTATTACACATTTGTGCGTATGGAACAGTGTAGAGGGCAAGCCAATTTGAGCTGAGCACGCATAAGCACAATCGGAACATTTAAAGACCGTCTATTTTCGCTGTCAATCCCCGTCTTCATAGACGTAATTGAAGCAAAGTAAGTTATTAAACGCGTATTTGTTCTCTCAGCAAGGGACAATAAAAAATGTCCGTGGTCTATATATTTCATGCATGTGTGGCTACAGTACAAGAACACAAAACCCCCACTTCAAAGTCACCATACACCGAATACTATAATAATATCTTCAGGAATATAAGAATATGTCTGACTGTGTCGTTGTTTATAGTGGCGGTGACGGTAATAAGAGAATATGACTTGTTACTCGACAAAAAAGTTTAATTTATTTAATTTAGCTCCCTAATATAGCTTGTCGAATTCCCTTTCATAATATCTCCTCACATATATACTCCTCCCCTGCTGTTATGTAAGGGAAACGGCAATGTCATGTCACGATACTGTTTTCCACTTGTAATTTATGTGCGTAAAAGTAACACTACTCTCTCTAGCCGCTGCGGCTGCTACTGTGTAGAAGATGTGAAGTAAAAAGAAAAGATGATGATCACCACAACACGATCATGATGATGATGGTGAGAAGAAGTGTGAGAGTAGTACAGAGCTATTATTATACTCTTTAACTTTAACGTATTTACTTATACCGCGAGTAACGCGAAACGTAACGCAAGGTTTGTGTTTAAGTTTTGTTATTTCTAACGACGACGACGACGACGACGACTTCTTTTCTATTTTTGTGTTCCTGCTGAGTTGCAAAATCCCATATCGTCATAATGCCACCATGCTTGCTCCTCATGCTCCCGTAAAGCTACACCGCCATAATGTGCTAGTTTTCTGTGGCAGCTTCGTCGCTCGCTGCCACCACCGAAAAAAGTGATGGTGAACCACGCACTCGACGACCACTCTTGCTTGGGATGTTGTAATACAACATTAAGCCACTTCTTTCTCTAGTACAACGGCACACTGTGAGCATACCTTCCCCGTACTGCTTGGGACTTTTTGTTAGCTTCCTTCTATTTTTTTGGTGACTTGCCTGGAAGCGAAAAATACTCGGTTTTAATAATGTTTATAGGGATGATGAATATGGACCGAGAAAGCAAAGCGACGTAGGTATATATAAATAGTACGTACATGCACGACGAGAAAGGAGTTCTATATTTATTATAAGGACAACAAGCAACATTATTAACTGATAATATTATATATATTTCAAAATGAAAATGTTACAGAGTGTAGTAAAAATACTAAATAATACGTTGTTGTGCTATAACTCCTCTTTCTCTCTCCCTCTCTGCCTTTCATTCTGTCTTATTTACAGCGTTACTGTATTTTTAACTAAAGCGAAATACGCTTACTTTTTATTCTTTCTTGTGTTTGCCCTCCGTATATATTTTGATGTCGTTGCTGTTTCAGAACGTCTGTTGATTGTGGTCGGCTCGTCTTTACTAGTGAAACTGAAAACTGGCTTAACAAAGACGTTAGCACGGCAAGATCACTTCCCCTTCTTCTCATCCAACGATAATGTTGGCATCCTCACTCTCCGAAAAAAATCGTACAAGCTTGCATTACACTACAAGATTGTGAGTTGTTTCTGCTACTACATGTTTTCTGCGGATCCACCAAAGTCATCGTTTTGCTGCATGCCCATGTTTTTAATACTGCGTGTCCGCTTGCTCGCTGGCAGGAAGAAACTTGGAGCGTGTAGTAATCTATGCTTATGCTGCACTCCTCTCTACAACGCACAAAGAAAAAGAATCCCGAGCCCGATTTGGAACAGGCAAAAAAGGGTATTTCACGTGGTTGTTGTACTAGTCAACTTTCAAGAGGTTCTGGTATTTTCTTACTTCACCCCTTCCGCTCCGCACCCGGTTAGTATATTTATCAGTCAGCGTCGCCTTCAAGAAAGAATAAGGCCACTTACTGGCTGCCTTCGGTAAGTAACTGCCATTTTATAGCGCATAGGCTTGTATGACAATTTCAGTATTTTTAAAGGAAAATGTGGAGTTTTTTAAGTAAAGTGACAAGAAAGTCAGTTTTTACGACAATTTGTAACAAAAACATTTGCTGTGTTGCTACTACTGGTACGCTTAACTGCCAGAAAAGAGTAGAAGAGGAATGTACGGATATTTGATGAGGAAATTCGTTCCTTGTATAGCAAAAGACTCTGTTGGAACTGTTGGAATCGTTTTTCTAAAGAACATGGCATGCCATGTAGTGTATTATGTTTTGTACAAGTAGGCCAAGACATCTGCTCTTCTCCTTGTATTTCCTTGTGGTTTCATTCAATCGACGACAATCCGTCTTCGTATTTCTTTACAAATTACCTTCGTTCAAATGAACCTCTGGAAGTCGGGCACATTAATTAATTTTGTGAAATTAAAAGCCTTTTTTACTGGTCGCTATCAATTTTCGCGTGTACCGTTGATTTATTATGCGTGTGTATGCGTTGCGTACAGTGGGAGGAAAGGAGACATCTTTACTTTTCCAGATGAAATTAAATAAAGTACAAAGTATTTCCTTTCCACAAAAAGATTACCCACCTACACACAACACATACTAACGTGCTACTTGGTATTCACCCCACAAAACTCGATTTCTCACAGTGTTTGTGAGCGTTGAATTGCTTAGTCAGAACAGTTTCTCAGGTTTAAATTTTCGAAACAGGATGGTTCGCATCGAATGACAAGCACGTATACATGATGCCCATTCTCCCAAAAACATTTTGGAACGGGTTGAGGGAAGCAGCAGCCATTTTTTTGTGCTGTGTTATACAAATGTCAAAAAAATTAAAACAGACCAAGAAAACGTGGTACATCTTTTATGAATCAGTATACCAAATGTGCAAGAATTTGTCATCAATTTTTATGCTGTGCCATTATTCTTTTCAAACACATTGTACAATACACCTTTGTTGTGTCCATTGTCTTCTCATTCGTCTATAACGTATTCAAAGTTTGTATCAGCTTATTTTGTGATCTCGATTGATCACAGAAAATAGCAATGCGTTTTTATTCTTTATTATTGATGTCACGTGTACTCACATTGAGGAAAAGCAAATAATGGGTGTCTTCCCTAAAAATTGAACATTTCATTAGAAACTATTGTTTCCTTTGAAATGCATAAATTTTGTACGATCGATCATTGTTTCTATTTATCATGAATATCACGACAAAATGAGCATATCTGTTTGAAATTTACAAATGAAACCGCCGATCCATAGGCAGTTGAATTTGAAATGACGTCACCCGAATACCAACACTGCATTTCTTTTGAATTATCATTTTATTCCTCGGTATTGTGTTGTCGTTTATACCGAACATGTCATACGACATCTCATAAAAGAAATGGGAAAAATAGACCGCAACTGTTGTTTTGAAAACGAGAATATACCAAACCAAGTATCCAGAAATGGGAATGAGACGGATCGTGGGAAAATGATAGAGACAAGAAAATGAATTTTCTCCTAGAATTTCTCTGCTTTTTTAGTATGTGATGTCTCAATTGAAGATAGCACGTGCAAGAATAAAAATAAAAGAAGGTAGTAAAACATCGTGCAAGAGTAAACTTATACACGCTAGGTAAATTCCACCATTGGTATGCATTTGAAACAAGTCTCAAGTTAATTAAGTTGTTGAATTTTCCTTTTGAAATGCGTACTTTTTGTTGGGTATTTCCCTGTGCTGCAGATGCATGCTGCTGGCAGGGAGCGGCAATGCTGGCGAAAAGAGCCATTTAAAAGATGTATACTTGGAGTGCCAAATGGCAGAGAAAAATTGGTCTGGTTCGAGGCGGACGTGACATATTACAGAGTCTTAAAAATGCCTACAAGTTTGCATACTCCTTTACCACAAGTAATTTCACAGGATTGTATCTTTAGAGTTTTGCAAACGACTAACTGTGGCATTGACCATAATCTATACAAATTGGAAATTTGTATAGGAACTAAACACAAGGCTACATCAAGGTTTCCAAAATTCCCAGCCAAGAGAGACATCTGAGACGGGATGAAGATGAAGAAAGTACAGGGTATAAAGTAACCCTAGACACGTGAATAAAGAGCTTTTGAACAATCGGCAATCACCATCGGCGGGTAATTGTCCCTCACTCTTTCCTTCGTTTTTGCTTCAAGGATGTTATATATATATAGCTTTGCTGTCATTCGTATACTGAGGTAAGGATCAAGGAAGTTACGTATTGACCATTCTTTCTAGCTGAGTTCAGATTTATGCTTTTGCAGAGGGATTGCGTATTGCTGATAGTTTATGAAATTGTGATCAGAAATAAAATCGTAATTTGATTTATTCCTTATGGCTCAGCTAAGGGCAGGCAACTTTTCATTCTTGCGAGTATGACAAAAATTTTGTACAGGACTGAACTTAACTTGTCAATGAAATACTTTTTACATCCAATGTACTGCAATGCATTATTTTTTTTACTTTTCTTTAGAAGAGTTCTTCCTTATTTTATCAAGAAAGAAGAGATGTTCTACTTAACATTTCAAGGCACTGGAGAAACCGCCCCAGAAAAGAGGACTCGGAAAAAAGCTTTAAGGTTTGCCTTTTTCGTTGTGTGCATATTATTCTACCTTGTTTCGTATGCAACAACTACTTTAATTGTGTTAACCAATTCAATTTAGATGAAGAACAGAGAGAAAAGTTTTAAATGAATTTTTTGAGCAGGCTGATGACTTGGAAATCTCTATGATGCCATATGAGAAACTACAGAAAAAGCCCAGTAAAGACAGTCTTAAGTTATGGAGACATTTCA
>JAHZNE010003957.1:0-12914 GCA_027744055.1 Callyntrura sp. NNG-2020
ACGTTCATATACGTGAATCGGTCATCTTGCAGCAGCCATTATCATTGGTTGTTAGTAATAAAAATCAAAAATCGTTAATATTTCGAAAACGATAAAAGTTAGACAGCTGATTTTTTGCCCGGCATTCGATAATTATGTGATGAATGTTCGGGTGAGTTTCATGGGAATTGGTTCAGGCGTGTAGGAGGAGATCGCCAGATACACAAACCGACAATTGCTAACTATAAATAGAGATTATTCCATACCTCTATTAGTGAATTTTCGACCGTCTTCTCTACAGCTTCAAGTTCCATCTTATTTTAACATATAACTACTTATTCCATTATTGCGCATACGGAAAATGAGTGAAACTCTCCAGGTAGGTTCATGAGGTTATATGTCACCTTACACAAACAAACAGTTGATGGAAGAACGTACGGTCTTAGGAGATAATGAGATAACGATAAATTTCATCGTTCGATTTCCGTCTTAATTTCCAACTGTTTTCATTTTCGTTTCTAGATTGGTACCGGTAAATGTGTTCGAGTGATACTGGACATTAAATTTCCTTCGCCGTTGAAAGTGGCAGCATGCATCACTCGTAAACAATTACAAAGAGGAAGAGCAAAGCACGATTGTCTTGGGTTGTTAAGTAGATTTTGAGTAGCATCAATGATGATCAAAAATATAGGAAGCCGGTGGGGTAAATGATTTGTTTTAAAAAGACTGTAACGAGGCCATTATTACTGCGCGTATGAAATAAAGGTTATAGTTAGAGTAAAGTTGTCCATATGAATTACATATACTTTAAATACGGTGTCGACTATTTATTTTGGGAATCCAGCAATTTATTTAATTTTCAAGTGGAAGGCTGTATAAAGATGTATGGTACTTATAAAGTCTTATCGTAATTATTGGAAAACAATATGCTTTATTTTTAAATTATCATTCATATTGATCAAAAATTGTTTGTATTGCGAGGCGTGACGCCGCAGTTGGAACTATTGAACAATGAACAAACGAGGTCATGCACTGTTGCAATTATGAGTTCTTGAACTTCAATTGTTGTAGTTTAAAATTCAATCCGTTATTCCTCCTTCCGGATAATAAATTCCGTAGAACAAATTGTTTGAACAAATGAATTTTAAAATGTTCCATAATCCAAATTCTGATGAAACTGACGTTAATTATATATAAAGGTAGGCCGAAATTCGTTGATATGATCAATACGTTTTTTCTTATAGAATCAATACGAACTAAAAAATAGTTATGGAACAATTATTTTTCTTTTGTAAAAAAATGCATGAAAAAGTTGGTATCCCCTCCCCCTCCATGAATCCAGCCTAGCTAGCTGTTGTGGTACATTCTTCCAATGTTAATCTCCACAGTAATTAATATTAATACTTAAATTGATAAATGATGGCAATAGGATTCATTTCAAGTAGTAATTTCGAGTTAATGTTAACTTTGGAACGAAGAAAAGCATTTTGATGCAACCCAAAGTACAACACAAGTTTTCTAGAAAAAAGTTTACATCGGAAATCGGGATATTAAATGCGCCATTACTGCGTTAATGAAGTATTACGAATGAAACTGTCGGATACCGAATAATTTCAATCATATTTCATTGAACCTTGGACGCTTAGGTACCCACCTGTTGTTACATTTTAACTTCTATGTACGGAAAAATAATTGAGTGACGTCGAAGCAACTCTACCTAATCTTCAACCACATAACTTAATTTTCGTCCGTGAAAATTCTAAAGTGTACTGTTTTACTTGCATACCATTAATGTTGTAGAGTAGACAGATTTGCTACGTTGTGTCCCTTTAAATAAACTGCATATTTGCATTTAGATTAAGTAAATTCAATAAACTTTGTTGAGACATGAATGACCTTTAAAAATACCTAAAAAACCGAACTCTACAACTCTGCATCGTTGTAGTTGACTGTGCCAAAGAGATAAATAATTTTTTTCTTTTAATAAGCTCCATCCACTGTCCATTTTTTAAATAAATGTAATTCACAAGCAAATACCACGACAATTACTGTTGTTGGACGGACAAACCTCGTTCATGGTCCTAATATCATCATTCTTCATACTTTCCTTGAGAATTTTCAATTCTAGAAGGATTTAAAGTGGCTACATACAAACGGGAACAAATATTTAACTACAAATTATTAAAACAAAAATAATTTTAATGCACCATCTTTGCTTTATGTTGTATATTTTAGGTCAATAAGTTTAAATATTGCCAGCTGTTTAGTGACTAAATTAATTTACAATACACCGTGGCAGTTTCGTTATTAAATTTGGAATAAATACAGGTTCACTATCGTCTCCATTTTTTCTACAATATGCACTATGCTGTAATATGGTAAACATTTAAAAATACAATGTGACACAATGAACTGTTGATGCGGATATTCCCTATTTTAATATTAGCTCTACCGCAGAGATAGAAAAAAGTTTGTATTTACGAATTTATAGAACATAACTGTTTGTCGTTCTGTGATTTATGATGACAAAAATCAACAACATTTGCATTGCTCAGATAAACGTCAAAACTGTTATTCTTTACTAAAGAGATATTTTTGTTTGCTTACCTTCAGCTCCTTCTAGTATCATAATATCTCAGTGGCAATTACATGATTTTCCAGGTCATTTGCAAGTCTCTTGAATAATCAATTTGGCGGGATACTGTGTTTTCCGTTAAGGTGTTATTATTGTAAGTACAACATTGGACCTGCTTAACCCTCTGTTTTATGAAAACTGCATTTATATTTCTTAAATGTATACGTGACTAAATATGGTTAAACTATTTTATTTAATTATGCATGAAGATGCAAACGAGTAAGTAAACACGAGTGCAGTGCAATCAACGTTTCACATTTTGTTCGACTTCTCCCCACTTTGATCCTTTTTCCATGACTCTGCATCATCGGGGCAATAAATTACGAGAGGAACATTTTGTAATGTAAGTACAAATGATTGATGCATAACATATGTCGCACATAGACAAACTGAGATTAGAGATATTACTCACAATAAAAATAACTCACTTAAAGGCAATGATGACACTTCGTGTTCTTCTTTATTTTTTCACACAGTGAGGACAAATAGGATTTCTATTACATATGTCGTTAACTTATTTTTGTTGTAGAACAAAGTGTTATTATTAAAATAATATTGACCAGATTTCTATTTTTGGAAGTTATATATGTTAGGGAATCTGCGGAAGTTGCATTATATAATCTGTAATGGCACAATTACACAGTAATGCAATTGTGTTATTGTGGCTTTACAATAGTTTGATCATAATTATAGGTTACAACTTACAACCTTTGTGCATGTATGTAATTTAAGGAGTGCACACTGATACATATTCCAGCACACAGGTGTGGAATCCAGTATTTAGAATTATTACAGCCTTCACCTTTACAATTCTTCTCTGTGTCATATATGAAAATCCCCATTAATTGAAAACCCTCGATTAGTATTTTAAATTAACGCTCACCCACAGTAGGGATGTCGATACAACGCCTTATAGCCCACTAGCAAGCATGGCGTTGCATATTCTCCTTACACGCTCACTGGAGGATTTTATATCCGAGAAAAGACACAGAGTATTTTTAACTGTCCGGCCCTATTTCGACTCGAACCTCAGAAATAAGGTAGCCAAGACAGATGGCTTAGCACCTAAGCTGGAAGGGCCGGCTAGGTTACAAACTTTAAAAGGCATGTATTTGAAATTAAAAATAATAATGTTGATATGAAGAAAGTATCTTAAAACGAATTGTAATAAATATCACTACCACATGTGCGCATATCTGTAGAATGTAGTGCGCAATTTGGTCCTCCTCCGCTTAAAATACATTCCTACAACCTTGATTACAGCTTACATAGAGAATCATAGAGTGAAAAGCTCTCATGACCGATTATGACAAAATACCTCTCGAAATGGTTCTTGCAATCAAACTAATTGCGCCGACCCCCATTGTATCCCAACAGTAATAATTTTTTAAATGGCATCTTCTGATTTTTAGTTTACAGTTTTATCTCAAAATAAAAATTACGTAACTTTAGAGCTTCATATGTATAGATGTCATATTGAGCAAATTTTCTAATTCCCTTCACTTTGCGAAACCTCCTCAGTTCCCGAAGACCCGTCAGTTCGAACACGATGTGTCGTCATTTCTTTAGGAAACATAGCTGGACTCCATACCTTTAATGATGCTTTACCAAATATTTTGAGCATCAGGTAATTTTGGTTAAAATGGTATGTACTGTGTAAGAGTGCGTAAGAGCAAAAATTTTTGGTAAAACTAAAACTTTTTCATGCCATTTATGCGCAAGTTTCTTTCATTTATTTCTACCTTTTATTTAAATGTGACACTAGATTTACAACAATTGGCTTTAGGAAATGCGCGCATTAGACTGCTGTAAAATATATATTCCTGCAAGATTGTGCCTCCCTGGCGTCAACGGATTTCTCAAATACCGTAAAGGTAATCTAATACGGGGTACGGAATACTGATAGTAGATGTTTAATTGTAGGGTCAACATTAAGTATAAATTACCAATTGTAAAAGGGAGATCGTTGTGGAAATTCATCTGCGCTGTTACATTTGCATTTTGAAAGAAAGTTTCACAGTTATTACAGTTAACTTACAAGAATGAGCGATCGTGAATGATTGTTCGTTTAACCAAAACCTGCTGAGCCCCTGGGCCGTAGCGACGATGGATAAATATTGATGCTGGTATCCAGGTCGTCCCCTCGACAGGGGCTCTCCCTTGCAATTTGGTTAATAAATAACTTTCTATTTAACTAATTAACTTTATATTTCAATATTAATATCTAACTTCTTAGAAACTGATCAGTGCACATAAGATATTACAGACAAAGCATCGTTCTTTTTAAACTATCCTAAATTCTTAGCGATCATAGTTTACCGAAATGTTAGCGTTTAACTTTTTTATTTTTTTTGAGCTGATTACTGTATCAACTTAATACGATTTTGTTTTCTCCGATAGTTCACAGTCTACATTTCGGGAGATATTAAGAGGTCTACATTGTAACACTGGCCGTTTTTAACGTTTTAACTTTGCATTTTCACTTTCCTTCGAAACTTTTAAAGCCAGAATGGCAAAAAACTAACAGTAAGCTCAGTAAAATATTAATATTGGCTACATAATGTTTGCGGAACTGATTAAAATTAAGTACAATTATTGATTTAATTCGCAAAAATTTCTAAAATTGTATTGAGCATCATATTTAACAAAATATGATGTTCATAGGTGTGGCTTTATTTGAACGTCATTTAAGATCATTTTATGTACACTGCATGTTGCGTATTTAAAAGGTGGAAAAACGGGGGCGAGAAAATTTGGCTGGTGTTGTTTGAATATGGTAGTTCAGAGTCGGAAATTACTAGTTTTATTCTCTCTCAAACTGTTACGTGTGCATTGTTTCCAGCAGAAATGACACAAATGGGGAATATTTCACAACAACATCAATATTGGGGAAAAGTGAACCAAAACGGAAAAGTATTGATTGTACAAATTGGGTTTTTATTCTTATGATAGCGCACCTGTTATCGACGGAATGACAATATACAAGAGTGTGCTGCTGTTTTAATTGTTGTACCTCAGTTTCAGATAACCAAGTTTTCTGCCAAATTTTGACGGAATTTTAGGTTTATAAAATTCGGTACTAAATATTTTAATGCATATTGACAGGCCCTTACCTTAGCTTTGTATCCATGTATTAAAAATTGAAGCTAAGAGCCCTGTCATTAATATAAACTATTTACCTACTTAGGTTGTACATTTCACTTAGGAAAATCAAAACGGACACTGTCACTTACCCCCTTTGCGCTAAAGCGATCTGCTGCTCACATTGTACTTCTGATTTCATGAAGTTCATAATTTGGTCTAACCGAGTCTGAGGTGAGATCCAACATTGACCCATCCGTCTTTGACTGTGGACTTCTTTGCCAGGCTCGTAGCAGGACATCGGACAAGCTTTACTCCACTAAAGGGTACAACCATGTGGCTGGATCTGCCTTCTGTAGCTGAAGCTCAGTTAAAGATCTCAAGTGCGATTCAAGTTGCATGTATAACTGACTAAGTGGTAACTTTACTTTATTGGTCCCATTGCTTATGACAAGTGTCAAAAGCTCTCTTACGTAAACTTGCAGTGACAAATCTGTACAGCCATAACGATTCTTCAAGGCTGCGACGGCGCTTGCGTAATTCTTGTCGGTGCGAGGAAAGCTTTCTATCAATTGTCTTGCTTCACTTCCGGGAGTCATGGCACCGATGAGATATTCAAACTTGTCTGTCGCATGCATTTCTTCTTCTTCATCGATTTTTCTAAATTGGGACCACCATCCCAACCACTCTTTCAGATTTCCTCCAAACGTTTGAAGTTTGACTTCAGGTAACTTAAACCTTCTTCCCTTAGCCTCACTTGTCACTGACGCGGTCTCCATTGTATCGCATATCTTGGCTTGACGAATTGAATCCGCCACTTTTTCCTTGATGACGAAATATTTAAGTTGATATTCAGCAATTTCACGATATTCAGTTGCTTCTATTTCCGTCGAAACATCCCAATCAGAACAGGCCTGTTTTATTCTAAGGTCCCATTATTCTAGTCCCGCAAACGCCCTTTCCAAAAGTTCTTGATTCGCCCGTAGTCCCTTCAGTTCCACCTTAGGACTCACAAACAAATCATTAATCGCATTCGTAATTCTTTCAACTTCCAACCGATGTGGACATCTTCCTCTTTTCATCCTCTCGAACTCAACGTTTGAATTCGTCTCTTGCTGACCGTCACCACCTTCAGACATCTCGAACTCTTTCTAGTCACTAACTTAACAACTAACCTTTTCAAAGTTCACTGGTTAACAGATCTGGGCAGGGCCTCCAAAAATGTTGAATGACCACAAGGGCTACCCGCTCGATGTGCTATGATTCCAATTCCAGATAGTTAATTTCGAAATATGCGTTATCTTAATTGTAACTGTGACTTAAACAAATAACTGATGATACGATCACGGTTTGTTTCAATTTTCTTTCGTCAATTTCAAATCTTTATTTTTGGTCAGCACTTTTATATTTCAATTTCAAAGTCAATTCACGAAGCTCTGTTCTCTTTCACAGCCAAACACCCAATGACGAATAGTGAAAAAATATGGATAATATTACTAAAAAAATTACGAAACCTGACTGACTTTCAGGAAAAAGCTCTTACTAAAAAAATTACAAAATTCCGTTTCCACTGAGACTGCACTACTGCACGTCCGATCACTCATGCGCTCTGTCATTGAATGGTTGTCTTTTCTGCTCGCCTCTCCTGTTTTATACATTTGCACACGGCAATGCACTCTATGGCTGCTTCCTTTTAAATACTTACAAACAATTGTACTCGGTCGACCGTAAGTGGTAGGAATGAGTACAAAAATGAACACTATTTGAAAGAATGAGTACTAGTTAACAGAATGAATACTAAAATTAAAATGAATACTTGCTTAAGGAATGAATATTGGATAAGAATGAGTACTCGACCATAAAATGAATACAAAATTACTAAACTAGAAAAAATTGAAGCTGTTGTACGTAACAGAAATAGTTACGTATATATAGCACTCAAACTGAAATTGTTTTATATATACAAGATATACATATTCATATGAGAGCGATTTGAACAATCTTAGCTGATGTACAATAAATGTACGATAACGTACAATATTTATTCTGATGACGTTGTGGTAATTCAGATGATTTTGTTGGACTAGAGTACCTACTATGCTAAGAAAAATGTAAATGAATCGAAAAGTATGAAAGTTATAGTATTATTAGTCGTTTTCAGATCATCTTAATACATAACTGTCGATGAAGCCATCAAATAGAAGTTAGATGTTTTAAGGTCTTCTTTAGAACGTTTGTGAAAATGAAGTAACTTGTTTTGATTTCAATTGACCAATTAAATTCACATGGGTCTAGTAATGTATGTGGTCATACTGACAAAAGGAAGGATGCAAGTATAGCACGGTTTGCTGCATCTCAAGTATAACTTATTAGGTTTAAATTAATTGCTGTAATTCCGATATGAGACATAAATTCGAAAAAGAGAATCTACATGAATTTCGTTCTTCGGTGCCAATCAATACAAGAATACGAAAGTAAGAGTTTATTTGAATTGATTTGCATAACTTCCGGTTCAACGGATGAATTACGTTAAGACACTAATTATGTTAAAAACATGAAATAAAATGGACGATCACATTGCTACTTATAACGTTATTGACGGCGGTGTCATATTTCTTCCTCATATACTAACTAACTAATTATATATAAATTTGAAGAAGTTATATCATTTCAAATAAATTTCCAAAAGGAAGCATACAAATTATCAAAACAAAATAAGACAAATCGAACATTCACAAATATTGTAAAAAATATTACTTTAAGGCCATGACGTCTTGATAAAATTTTGGACTTTGACGAATTATAACAAACAATGGTGGTGCATGTTTAAATCTATATATGGAACGTAGTGAAACGTGATAAGTTTTAGAAAGTGTACCCATTAGAAACATGTGAGTATACAGGTGGCTGAAGAAGGATATCTGATAAAACCATGACAGACTAGTTCTGTAAAATGTATATGAAGGGCAGGTATCGAGGCAGACACGTTTTATTTGTTGCAAATAGAGTAGTAATCCAATAGTAATTCAGTTCGTGGGATCATGGAATATAAAATACCGATATCCGTTTCTCATCTCATACTGCGTTATTGTTATTACTTGCAAAAGATCTATGTAAATCGGTTGGAAAGGAGAAATCATGTTATGTATAAAAAAAATTATATGTATTTAGTTTGATGATAACGGGCAACATTGCTGTAAATGTGTCGTGAGTGATCATAAACACTTTAAAATTACAGCGGCTAAACTGGAAAGTCTACTTTCTACTTTCAGCAGTTTCGGTGGGAAGTTTACAATAATTCCTCCGTTCCGTAGATGTATCACGCATGCAAGTTGTATGTAACAACAATATTTAAATATGTACGAAAATACTAACACTGATTGGGCCGCTCTTTGAATAGCAGTCTTAAAGTAGCTGCGTCAATAAGACCAATACTAATATTATTTACTATCATCCACATTCTTTAAGCAGGACGCTTGCTTTATGTAGCTTGATGTCTTCAAAAAATAGAAATCACTAGAATAGGAATTTTCTTATAATATACTATCAGCATAAAACTGATTGTCATTGTTATGACTGTGCTGTTGGGTGGAAACCTTGATTACCTTCCAGTATGCCAATTACATCAGTCAAGATCATAAATGGAAATGATTTCAAAAAATCAGTTTCTTCACACGCACTATACTTCACAGGCATCTATAACCATGTGAGTATTTAATATTCCCTTGAATAACTAAATAAAAGTTCGAAAAGGCGAAGGCTACCACCTTGCTTAATGTTGTAGACTAGTAATTAAAAAATATTTGTAAAGATATTTCCGATTTTTCAAGAATGACGTAAGAACCTTGCGTTTCCTAGAAAATAGTGGTGGTGAGGTATACTACAATGTGGTTTAGTTGTTGAGGGTCAGTGTGCTCTCCCAAGTCGTTCAGTCTGATAAATGAGACGGCATGCGCTCGCACCACAAACCAAATCTTCATTCCAAATTTTGGGGCAATGTCACACACCAGTAAGACGCTTCAAAACTTTACTACTTTTTCGACACCTGGGATAAGTTTTTAATTTACACAGTAAGGACTAAGGACAATGTATAAAATACACCAATAAACAATTTTCCACACAGGGGAAGATCAAAGGCACATCTTTATTAGTTTAGGTGGTTAGTGATTACCAAAATATTTTGAGTGACTGATAAATCATGCAACATATTTATTATGACTCAAAGCAAGAATGTCACAGGAAAGATTAAGTTTCTATTTCTTAAAATGGAAGAGCAAAGTTTTGTTTTAGTGCATTGTATCAGCTTGATGCTCATATTGATGCTCACACGCAACGTTTTTTTCCATCACGCCAGACATTTTTCGTTCAATAAAAATTCTAATTTCTACTTCTAATTTTTAATTTGAAAAGGTAATAAAATTATGATTCAAGTTTAATTATGATTCGTCATTTTGAGATTTTTTATAGATAAATAAATGCATTAGTAAGGTGACGGAAATAAATAAAACGAGTACAAAGCAAGAGAATGTTCATACAAAGATTTGACGGAATACCACGGTTTCGGGCTTCTCAAAATAAAATGTTCAACGATAAGTGGAAAGCATGTAATACTAGTATTATTTACAGCTTGGCGAACTCAAATTATTTTTGAGTTAACAACAGCTTTATTTCGGACAAATTCGGTTAACGATGCCGCTATAGACATATATACATTGACCTGGTGAAAGAAAGGTCATAGTTATTTAGTTACTACTCATTTTGTTTAAGCGATTGCTGATCGCCTGATCGCCGTCTCTACTACCGCTGCACAACTATGGTACAGTGACTTTTCTTCATTTAATACTTATCGGATAGCTTTACAAAGTGTGCATCTAGAACTTAAGAAAGTACCACAAACCTCAATAGTGGATAACTTTAGCCTGCTTATAATTTCAATGTATCTCACTTAATTCAACTGCGTACACATAATTAGTTCAGAGTTAAGGTAGGTTTTGTTTATATGCGGCATACTCAAAATAAAAAAAATGCACCAAAAACATCCACAAAACTTTTGTTTAGTTAGCTTGGTCAGGGTAGCTTAATAGTTCGCATGTACACCACTGGACTACTGGAATGCAGTAGATGGACGTCACCAATAAATGGATGTTGTTTTTTAAATTTTCAGCACAGGTAAGTCTCCACTGCCAACTGCAATTATGGGTTAAGAATTGCGCTCAAGGTTTTCTACTGAGTCGTAAAACTCGGCGTTTAAAACAAAGTGTCTCCGATAGCCATCGGAAGACCGAGATGCAACCCACGGCAACGAGTATCATGAACATGAAATACAAAACTTACTTTAGTTCCTAAATAATGCAGCACGATCTTACCGGTTGGATAAATAATTTGTTTCTACATAGTCAAGTATATGTTTTGCATGATAATGACAATGATTTCCCCTGTTTACTTATATTTGTAAAGAAATTGCGCAATACCAATTTGCACATATAAATAAATTACGATAATTAATTGCTACGACAGAATACTGTATGGATACTGTGCTATCACGAAATATAGACCTAAATGTACATCTTCATTTCGTTTCTCGAGTTCTACCAGAAAAACACTATGGCTCTCCCATAAAAACTTTCAATTTACTGAACTTTTCACACCATTTGCCAGACAGCCAAACAATACGTCACGTCTCATTTTCTGTATTCTCTTGGTTTGAGGTCAGTAATTGAGGGCTGTCGAAGTAATTCTAGCTTTGAAAGGCGCGAGTTTTAAAACACTTTCATACGTTTATAACTTTTTAACGCATGCAAGTTTTTACCCAAAAATAGTGTGTCTATGCATTGTCGTCTTATCTATTGCTGTGCAAAATTTCAAGTTCTAATATTCAGCCATGTTCGAGATATTAATTGAGAAAAACAAGCAGGCCAAAATACGGCCTAAATACAAAAAAGTGGTGGCGATTTGTATTGCTCGAATTGTGGTGGAACCGTTGAACTTTCTCTTACGTTAATGGTTTTTCTTGAAAATGATGAATTTACTAAATTGATGGTGGGGTGTATAATCATTTTCTCAAGTTTGCCGGCGTATTTCTGGTTATAGTTAGCTTTTTTTGGCAAAGTCATAGTTTGGCTTTTTTGTTAAAGTTGGGTGGGGCCTTTTTCTGACCGTCTCTTGCCTGTCGTAGTTTACCAGCTGACATCTGAAAATTTGACAATTTTTTATCTAAAACTCTCCGGCAATTTTTGTTGATCATTGATTCCATCTTGGGTAGACTTGTCAAACATCCATGGATAACCATCCGGTCCCGAAGACCTACAACATGAAGCTGAATCCTTTTACAGGAATCTGTGGCGGCATTGAAATCCATCATGAAATTTGCGTTATAAATTTTGGAAATTTATAGAACATAGATTTTGGTTTTTGATTTCATTATAGATTTTCTTGACGGCTATCCACTATTGTCTTTGTTAGAAAATGATATTGTCAAGCCATTTGTGTCATTTTTCCCGGAAACGGTGCGCACTTACCAGTTTAAGAAAGTATAAAACAGTAATTTCTAACCCTAGTGCTTAAGCAATGAGAGGATGTGATCACTGATTTCTCCCAGAAAGGAATAAGTAGCATCAGGCAAACTCATATATAAACAACGGCGATGAATATTTACATTTTTGTATCTGCAAAGTGCGAAAAGAAGTTTATTATATAAAGCTATAAATTTCACTAAAAAGTGAGGTATGAAAAAAATAGTACAGATTTCCCCTAAATTTGTGTTTTTTAAATATTACGACCCTCTGTGCTTCGTTTTATTCCTGGAAATTTATTTTATTTATATTTTGGATCCATGGAAATTAGTGCTTCACGGAGGATTTTCCATCCCTGTCCGAAATAGTATCACAGCTTTAATGTATCAACCTAACAATGTAGCAACAATTTACGAGGATTTTGGTTTCCCATATAGCTCCCAGTGTATATATCTAGAGATTTTAAGTGATTTATTTTAAAACCTTTTTTATAAATTTCAGAGTGAGAATGTCAACAAAAAAGAATGGTGATAAACTCTAACGCATTTACAAATAACAAAAATTGTAGCTAAATAATTTTTGCCAAATTGCTTAAAGTGAATTATAATTATTGATTTTTGGTCTGCTTATCTTTTTCAAATAATATTTCGAACATGGCTTAATATTATAGTTTTAAATTTTGCACAAAAAAACTTGTAAGTCAGTGC
>JAHZNE010003958.1:0-16471 GCA_027744055.1 Callyntrura sp. NNG-2020
ATAGCGTTATTCTTGTTGCAGAGAATACGGGGCCAGATGTGTCCTTTCATTGTCCTGTGTCCTGTCCTCTTGCATTATATTTTGTTTGTGGGCTGGACAGCAGTACCAACATTCTCATAGACTAAAGCGTCTCTAACGGCGTTCTACTCCGTGCCGGACATCACATTCGCCGTTTTTACTACTCTACTAAATTATACTTTTAAATAGCTCCAAATCATTCGTTGTCGACCAAAATATTTTACTAAACGCACGTACATCCGTGCTCTTCAAAACGTCACTGATTCCCCATGATTTATAGACGAAGAATGAGGTGAATGTTGGATGTGATGTGAGTGGCAAAAATGCTAATGTTTTGTTCGTGCCTTTCCCTGCTGCTGCTCCCTACGTGCTATATATTCATGCACAGACACAGACCCTTTTTTACTGTGGTCATCATCATACTCAGAATAATGATAATCATAAATGTGTTTAGTAATGTAATAATAAAATTGCAAAAAGTACGTCCGCATTTTTTATTTTTGCCACACACCGCAATAAATACTCTTACTCGGCTATCCACGTGAATGACTCCGTGCGTTTATTACTCTGCCGTAAAGTAGTACTAGTCATGCTCAACAAAAAAGTTCATTTTGCGTTACTTTAAATCACATAATCATTATTAGCATCATCTCTCAATGGTCATAAAAAAGTCAAAAGACAAGACAGACACAAAAAAATAAAAACATGAGCATATCATCATCATCATCACCACCACCACCACCATTTCTCCCTTCGTGTTATAGCCAAGAAGCCTGTAAGTAAAGCACACTGTAACCATGCATTACATTTTTACACGTTGTTCCCATTCACTCGTCTCGTCGTCTCCTCTTCCCTTGTAAAGCACATCCCTTATATTGTTCGTAATAGTAATGAGGGCTGAAAATTTGCAAAATAAAACATTTTTTTTTACATTTTAACGCTCCTTTCCTATTGTTGCAAAACTGATAAAAACGGCAACTGTTGTTGCTGTTAAGTTGACAAAAGACTGTCGTTTTGTCACAACTATGATCTATGCACTTTTTACAGGTCTGCACGCTTCCAAAACTTGTCACACGCAGCCGCAACAACACCAGTAACTACTTGCAGACATTAAAACCTGATATTGTCGTCGTCGTCGTCGTCGCCAGTAGTAGTTGTTGTGTTGTCACAATAATTACTGCCTTGTTTCACTCTGCACTCTACACAAGTGTGAAAGAAGAGAGGAACACAATAGGATGAAGTAATCATTTGAAGAACGGCAGCGAGACATTTTTGAGCCAGTTTTTTTTGGCATTTTTTCACGCACGCTATTAATCACACGAGTATCTACACAAAATACGCATTTTCATATGCAAGTGCACTAAAGACACAACTTGTTTTATAAACCTCTAAATATCTCACGTGTTTTCCCACATGCATCATTCTCTTTTGAAAAATTACTCTGTGTTGCTTGCACACACATATCCACATCTTTACCATCATCATCATCATCATTATGATCATCATCCTCATCACCACCACCGCGCAATCAAAATCATCATTCATGATTCAGGATAATCTGATGATAATGATGCTGATGATGATGTACCCTTTTTGTTTTTTTCTGCAATCCAATTGAATGAATGATGGTGATGGTAGTGGCGGCGGTGGCGATGATAGAGGTAGTAAGGGCTTCCACAGTGCCATATATATAATCTTTGTGCAAATTTGCTACTTCTGCATCCTGCACATTTACAGTGCCTACAAGCACATTAATAACATAATATGGAGAGCTCTTTACACAGTGCATCTCTTTTTGTTTTTTGTTGCTGATTACCCTACCCATCATAATGTACCTAGTTGGGAATTGGGAGATAATGACCTGCTTTTTGTACCAGATTGTGTGCTTTAATAGCCCCAACACCTGCAGCAGCCTCAGCAGCAGCAGAAGGAGTAATAGCATATAAGCAGTGGCAAAAGCACAAAGTTAGCATCAAATGGGTTGACCTCCTTCTTGTTCTTCCCAAACCCCAAAACACAAACCAGACTATCATCGCAATCATCACCATCAACGTCATTGTTTCTTTTGAGTTGTTGTTTGGGCTATATAGTGATGATGGTATCTATTGTACGTTTACATGTGTACTATGTGTACTATCTCTCTCTCTGTGTTTCTTTACAATTTTCCTGCTGCTGCACTGCACTCCCCCGATACTATTTTGAGCTCAGGTGTGCAAGTGTGTATTACATGTTTATGATATGATGATCTATGCCATGATGTCATGATGTCAAGTCGTATATTTTTCAACTTTTTATTACCAACAACTCTGCTGCTGCTGCTACCCCTCATTCTTTTTTTACTGCCTCTCACTTCCTAAAATAATCTTCCTTTCCTTCCCCATCTAACAGGTAGGTATATAATTATTCGGAAAATTAATGGGTATTGTGAAAGCACGTTTGAAACATTGTACCAATTTTGGTATCAACCCTTTTCAACGATTACCACGTGTAATAATAAGTGCCCGCTTGTAGGTACACACAAAAGCCATTGACTTTTGAGCAGGTAGTATTTTTTCTCTCGGTCGCGGCGTTGTTGTTGTTGTAAGTTGTACTATGCATGAATGTGCTTATTCTCCAAAATGTGAAATGTGTAAGTAGGTAGAGAGCTATGATCACCATTATTATTATTATTACTACTACTACTACTGCCGCTGCCGCCCGTCATTGGTAGATAATATTAATAATAATTGGAATCACTGTGAGTATCAGACATTTGAAGTTCATAAATTTTTATTACGTTATTTACATGCACATCAGCAGTAGTTACAAGCAATGAACTGTGTCATCAACATAATTCATAATTACAATGTCTACATCCGTTTTCTTTCCAAGCTACAACAACGTCAGCAGTAGCAGCAGGCGTGTAACAGCAGGGGATTTTATTTTGATGCAAATGTATATTTCATGTAGTACCTACCTTCACACACAGGCATTCCTCCTACCAGCAACCAATACGCAGAAGACAGCTTTTGTAAACTGGTTAATACGGAAAAAAGCTCTCTGAATTCGAACTATTTACAATTTTGAGAGGAGTAATAAATATAGGTACATATTAAAAGAGAGGTAACAACGTTTCATTCATATTTCCGCATACTTTTTCAAATACAGACGGAGTATAACAATTATTGTTATTGCCATCGCCATTTATTATTATTGTGCTCATCGTTTCCCATTGTCATTATTTGGCCGGTGGGCTTGCCAGGCAGGCATTGACGTGTTGACTGACTGCTCCTGCCGTCACTGCTGGGATACGCGGTGTGTGTCCTTATTTGCGGAAAATAATGCCCGGATTTTGCCTCGTGAAAACAATACGTAGGCATGTTCGTCAAATAATCCTCACATTGTATCCTTTAAAAGTAAACAGATAAATTGCAGGTTTGGTCGGCCAGAAAGGGATATGCTTAGAAAAATAATTGGCCTTATTATATGGCTAACAAGCTACTTGGCTTACATTTTTTATAACGCGACTACTGTCAGATAGAAGAGCAACAGCAACAGCAGCGGCAGCAGCAGCAGCAGTTTACGATGACGGTACCCTACCCATATCCTACGGTGGCTATTAAATATTTTGCCATTAAACGCTCGTAAAAGTACCTAGATTCTACGATTTTATTGCAAATTTGATCTGGATTATTTTTGAAGTATAAACAGTGAGTAAAATAGACAGGCGTAGTTGCTTGAAGATGTACACTAGGGCGGCGGAATTAGAAACGCGGCCATATGCTGTGATGCTCCTACTCTGCTGCCAACTTCCCGTCTTTAACTTATCATTTCTATAAGTCCAGCTATACCTACCTAATCAGGCAGCACCCATTCAAAAATAAATCCCATGATAGCTACACATTGCCATTTTTAGAGAACAAAAGTGGAGCCGAGAGAAAAGCAAATCTCGGCTATCAGCACCATCACGGCAACAATGTGCGTTTTAGCTGGCTGCAGCTCTGCTCTGCATAAAATAGTGCGAAATACCCCCGGCAGCACTATACCAGAAAACGCCTTTGTTTTAAGCGCATTTCATCGCTTTCGCTATACAAATAAGCTTACGATGACGATGATGATGATGATGACGATAATGATATGAGTCAGTACTACTTTAAGTCTGCCTGACATTCAAAATGGTATTCATTGTTAAAGAAGACATTTAAAAGTAAAGCTGCTTAGTCAATACATCAAGTTATATATTTTTCTGCTTTATTGAAGTACTCAAACCTGACTGAAACCATCTTGTGCTTTATTCCTCTTCCTCCTCCTCTCTTACTACTTGGGCACGAAAGCCTCTACGTAATGGCAATAAGACATGCTACATTTACCACTTACGAACAAATAAATGCATTTTATTGAAACTAAAGCGGAATTTCACGTGAGACTCGTATATACCATCTTGTTGGTGCAAATGCTCAGAGCTTTTGTATTTTTGCCACTGCACAACCTAAGCAAGGAGCACGCAGGTATAGTCTGGCATTATTGCGTTATTGCTCTGATGGTAATGGGATAGGATAGCACAAAAGGGAGGAGGACTCTCTGGGATTAGCTTCATTTTCATTAAGAAAAAAGCTTTATAACAGGCATGTAATGTGATGCACCATAAAATACCTTGCCACAATGCCACATAACCAACACTGCAAAACTTTTTACTACGATTACTACTGCAGAGAGAGAGGGGTAAATACGCGGCAAACAATAAAAAATATTCTGCAACAATCACATATAAAGATTGAGAGCACCATCATCATCATTATCATCATCATCTACTCTACTGCAGCACTCTGTGTGTGTAAGCAGTTTTGCTATTTAGAAGGAAAAATCCATCCTCACGCACTACATATTTAGCAAGAATATCGCACACACACACACATCACATCACTTTCATTCAAACATACCCTAAAACAGCTTACAAGACAGGCTAGGCCACTGGTACTACGTATGAAAGTACTTAGGTAATTTCTGCCACTCACTTGGCTCGCCTGCAAGAAAAAAAATTATGTGTGTGTGTGTGTCTGTGCGAGTGTGCCTATGTCTAATAGTATGATACAAAGTTGAGCGTTTTTCATTGTTGCAATACCTGCATTATTTATGCATTGTTGCACGCTTGCAATCATGTGCTCTCCTCTCTTCTCTCTAGTAATATTAGCTTGTCGTCGCTTACAACCACCATTCATATCATTTTTGGTCTTGGCGTGAGTGATAGTGATATTTTGCAGGGGAGCCGCAACAGCAGCATGATCAGGGCTTGTCTCTCTCAAGCCGTTGCAAACATGGTGGAGTCTCTCACGTTCGTTCAGTTTTCTTCTTGACAAGGAGCATTGTTGAAGTTATTCAGATTACAAAACAGTATTTTTTTCTTTCTTTTGACCAGCAGCAGCAGCAGTATTGACAGCCCTTCTCTCACGTTCGCAGAGTATTCGCAAGAGTTTTTGTTTGGCTAGGAAAATTGAATAAGAGACTCGTTCTGGCTGGGTTGGTGGTGGTGATGATGTGATCTGTGTGTGTGTTTGGTGTGGCCAATGATACTGTTACTACCAGGAGTGCATTTTTTTGTGCGGCGGTGGTGGTGGTGAGAGTGGTAATGGCGAGTTACTCTCGGGGTAGTTAGCAAACTGCAATCAATTTAATAATATGGATTTTTTGGCAGTGCTGTAATTTTATTTTATCATCATCGCCCTTTTGCTCGATTGCCTCTCTCTCTCATCTTTGGATGTCGATGGTGATAGATAGGCGGCTGATCGTTGCGTTATTGAAAGAGAGGCAGAGGGAGAGAGAGTGAACCGAACCAGAGAGAGGCAGAAAGGAGGATGTAGTTGTAGGAACCTGATTTTTGAACAAAAGTCGATACCACTCTGATAATAGTTTGTTATTGTTATTGTAGCAAAGGAGGAGTAGTAGTGTGGACTGTACGTGCCTTATTACAATTTTGATTATTATTGTTATTACACTTTCGTGCATGTCTGATGATAATATGATGATGATCACGATGATGATGATGTGATCTGGTGATGGTGGTGATAGTTGTTGTGTGATAGGGTGGTGTGTGGTGAACTAAAATAAAGACTGCAGAGTATTCATTACATTGTTGAGCATTCACGTCAGTTCAGCATCATCTACAAAAGAGAAGGGAAATCTGAGCTACGCCGTATTATTAGCCAACCCGGCATGTATACCGTTGCGCTAATAGATTCGGCCAGAAAAGAGAAGTGTTGGGGATTTTGTGAAGAAGAATAAAAAAAGTGAATTTGCCATCACCGCACGGACACAGACCTCAGGTTTGGAATTAACTGAAAAGTGTTTTTGAACGTGCAGACATGTAGACGTGAATGGACTTGATACAGGGGGCAAAAAAGCACAATGCCGGATTTGCAACTTGCAGGCCAGTTTTCGTAGAGGGACACGCGTCGTGGGAAAATAAAGGGAAATATCAGAGGAGACGTGTGTGTGTGTGCACTTGAGGAAAAATACAGGAGAGCGTTTTCTTCCAGGGTTGCAGACATCTAGACTCCTGTCAAAGTCGACTAGTTAAAGACAAGTCAAGTGTCCTTCACAACAATAACTAGAAAGGAACCAGAAGGGGAAAAGGGAAAGGACAAAGAAGAGAAGAGAGGAACCGACCGGCATTGTAAATTCATCTGCCTTGAAGGAGAGCTGCCGGAGGAGAAAAAAAGAGAGCCCAGACAAGGGGAAGATGTGACGGAGATGAAATGATTTTACACGTGTAGCTTGACTACTAGTTTGAATGTGAAACATGTAGCAAGTAGTAGTAGTCGTCCTCCTCCTAGCCAGAACAATCTTTGAGTGGTGCTGGCACGTACAGTGGCAAGTTTTTAAGTTTTCCTCCAGAAAAAAAAGAGAAATGCGTACGAGGGTGGTGCGTGCAATCTTGTGGGCGACAATTCTGTGTGGGTGGAAGTGATACGCCGGGCTCTTGACCAGACAACCCCTGAAACAAGTTTATAGGGAGCTGTGGCACATGTTTTGAAAAGTTATTACTTTTTATTGTTTTTTACGGGGTTCAACTGCGCTGAACTTTAAACAGTAGTCAGTTGTGTTATGTACACCAAACGTGGGGTTTTTTGAGCGTTTGTAACAAAAAGTGTGTTTTTCTTCCTCTTTTTTTCTCCCTTGTAGTAGTAGTACTGTCGTGACTCGACTGACAACTGACAAGTCTAACGAGTCCAAAGTTCCGGAAGAAAAAACGCGTTTTTTTCTCTTTCTACAAATCAGTTCCTTCCTGGGAGAGAGATACCAAACAAAAAAAGAGAGTCTTCTTGTCTTTCTCTAACGGAGCAGTGGGGTGTCTTGTCTTATCTCGTCAGCCGGTGTATTTTTTTACGCTACACTGGACCGACGGACCCAGTGAAACCCGCTTTTGTTGGAGGGAAAGAATTTCCTTGTCTATTTCGCCTGTTTTGTATGGTGCATTGTCTATCTGGTCAACTTCGTTCTTGTCTTTCAAAACGATTCCCAACCTCTTTTTGTGCAATGCTTGTGAATTTGTGAGTCAGTTACGGAGGTTCATTCTAGCATACCAAAAGGCTCGGTTGAATAATGTAAATAAATAAAAAGAAACTAAAGTGGTTTCGTTACAACTGCAAATCCCTTTGTGTGAGCATCCCAATACATACATATATATTGTTCGGATCTTGGGGGCGAATAAAATTTCTCTGGAAAAATTCCGCCTGTCAGGAGGAAAGTCAGAAAGCTAACAAAACATAAAATATTTACTGTCCACGTTTTCCGCGGAGGGAGAGTGCATCAGCGGGACTGGCCATATCAGCACTGGTAGTAGTTTATGGGAGTTTTTGTTGAGAAACATAAAAATTATAGTCGTTGGACACAAAAGCTATCTTTGTGGAGATTCCGTGTGGGTGTGTGTGGATTCCAGGTACAACTAACAAAAGCAATTTGTGAGGAACGGGAAACCATATTGTTTTTGTCTCGTTTTTATTTGCTCTTCTCTGGTCTCCCCTCACACAAAAAAGCGCCCTTGGGTACAAACTCTCATTATCTGGATGCTTGAATGAAGACAGGAATTCAATTCGAATTTTTTTTCTGTGTGTGTGTTTTGTGTATTACCCCACCGGAGAGTAATATGGCCTCTGTGACCATTACTAACAGTGGTGGTCAAAGTCACAAACTTTTTTGTGTCGCTAGCTCATCAGAGCATCGTCATCGTCTCCACTCATTCTGAACGGGATTTCACCACTAAAAAATTTATGACAATTTCCATGTGAAAACGTGCGCTGAATTGACTCGTTGAAAAAATGTCGAAAACTCTGACTCACTTGGCGTGGTACTTGGAGCGGAAGTGGAAGTATAGATGGTCCTTATCCTCCTCCTCATTCTGCTTTTGCTGCCATCATTACTCGGGCAGATCGAGTGGAGGAGCTGCCGCGTCCGTGACTAAATTAGGAACCCTGTTTGTTATCGTGCTCTTCCTGTGGTTAGTGTATATCAGCGTTTGGGCAGCCACTGTGGACATTTCCGGAGGGGATCCTGGAGGAGGGGGTGGGAGAGGAAGCTCTATTAACGCCTTTTCAAATTTTGTGGATGTTGGCGACAGTAGAGGAAATGAAAATAATGAACTGTCCGGATTTCCCGCGACTGGTAGTGCCACCTTGCAAAACGGGCGACCAGGTCAGGCACCCGGAGGAGGTATTATCCAGGCACTGCAAAGCACAGAAAGTGAGGCAATCCCTTTTAAAACCATGATCTCATATGAAGCTTCCTCCCTGGTGAAAGGGATCAACGTGAATGGCACTTTTATTACGTTAAGCCTCCCCCAGTTTACACGGCTGGAACGGATATTTTACCGGTGAGTCTCCCTAATCTTTTCAGAAGATCAAGAAAAAATGCATCGCGATGAAGTATGCCACTCATCTTTATATTTATTAGGTTCACACCACCAAGAAATATTGTAAAATGACAACAGTAAACTACACATGACTTGATTAAAATTATGCATATATGCCGCCCTTTTACAAAACGGGCGTTCTTCTTCTAAAATAACCGTAAATAAAGTGTCGATTTAATTTACATCATTTTTTTCACTCTCTCACCAGTTCAAGCCCGTGTACAAAAATACAAACGTGTGCATATTACCTCGTGATGTATATCTAGAGAAAGATAATGGATATGGTAATTCATATACCCGTTATTACGCTTGACTTTTTGTTATCTTTTTTCAGAGCGGATTCAAATAGGGACGGTTTTCTCACCGAGTCCGAATTGGCGACTTATATCAACCAAGCGGTAAAAGACCATTTAGCAAATGCGATGAAAAATAACTACCAACGGTACACCACTCTGGATAATGACCCACGAAATGGTAAAGTAATACACGTCTATACTTGTAGTATTTTTTGAGCGAAGGTATCACTCTCTCTCTCTCGCTTCATTTTAATTTTTCCTATTAAAAAGTACCTTCTCCAACCTGGTAGCGTCTCGAGAAACTTCGTCTAATCGTGAAAATCTCCTCATCATAAATTATACTTTATTTACAATTACGTGCAGCAGTACCACAACCCACAAATGCGACAGCTGTTGTCCCTTCACTTTTTTAATATGTAGCAGCAACCAAGGCGTCTTTTTTTATTCGCATTCCGAGAGGCAATGAAAACAGTATTTTTTTATTTCCTTCCTTCTTCTCTCAAACGGGGTGTTTTTTTGTCTATCTTTCCTCGCTCCAAACCACACCATGCGTGCCTTGCCGGTGTAGCATGTCTATAATATTATGCAATATATATTAATGTGGTTAAATTTATTAAGAAAATGGGTGGAAGTTCTTTCTTTCCCTTTAGCCAGGGCCAGGGAGAGAGGAGAAACCTCAGCAAAAAGGAAAAAAAACAGTCGACTCGACAGTTTTGCCGCATGCATGCATGCGTAATGGGCAATTTAGGAGTAATAAAATGATGATGAATTATTATTGCATGTGTATGTGTGTGTGTGTGTGTATCTGTCTGTCTGTGTGGAGTTATTATAAGCACACTTATGCAAACACAGCGGGCAAAAAAAATATTCAGCCATGCCATCATGCATGCCAACGTCATTATCTCACCACGTAATAAAGCAGAAATGCATGAAGAGGAAGAAACGTACCCGCGCTGGGGAGTAATGGTGCCGAGGCAAGAAAATTATTTACGGTGCGTGTACCCAAAGATCGCTTAAAAACAAACCGAGAAGAATACGCAGCATAGCGCGAGCGAGGTTTGTCTGAGTGGTGGTGGACCATGGACAAACATTATGGGCTTTTATGTACACTTTGCCTGGCAATAATCTGTAATTAAGTAATATCTTCATGAAAGACGCAATTGCTCTTGAAATGAAATATTGATCATTCTCCGTGGCCGGGTAGGAAATGGAAGGAAACTGCGTTGTTTTCAGCATTATTATCATCATCGTCGTCGTCGTCCTCATCATCTTTTAAATCGATCACAATAATTGCCCCACTCAAATGCGCTTATGAATGAAGTCATTAGTTGATGTTATTACAGTCGGCAGTTTTTTGGGGGTATACGTACCTGTAAGGAGGGTATATTTGTTACAGTAGAGAAAATACAATAAATTAGGGAGATAATAAGAACTGTACAAGAAAATGAGAAACGGTTTCATTCTTGTCACTAATAATTTATAATGAGGATAATGACTGGCGACTGGTACAAAGTAAACGGAATTCGCAGAAAAAACGTAGTATTGAGAAATATGGCATTATTTTTGTTTCCCTCAGGGAAGAAAAGACAAAATGAGTTTGTTTTTCTTGTGAATGCTATTTTCAAATTAGAGGGAAATGACTAGAGCAGGTACAGGTGCAGCGGGTATCTTCTTGGTGTATTTACAGAGAGAGGCACGTATGCATGAGGTCTTATTTGCTGGGGGTTTTGGTTGGACTTCCGTGTTTTTTTTTGTGACGTATTATGTGTAACTCGAATAATTCTTTGGGAACGGGCCAAAAAGAAGGAAGATGTGAAGAGTATCGAAAGAAAACAAACATTTTCAAAGTACCCACTTAGGATCCATTATATTATAGGCAGGCCCCTCTCCATGTGTTGACAGAGAGACACTACAATAATCTATTATGTGTTTTCATCATCAAACGAAGGAGCTTTTGCATGATTCATCTTGAGAGGTTCCTCCTGGAGAGGAAACGAGGAAATGATGTAAATAAAAATAAAGCTTATTTGAAAAGCAGGCAGACGTGAGCAAGTGCCTTGGTAAGATGTTGGCAGAAACATCACAGAGGACTTGCAAAGTTCATTCAGAAATACAGGGAAAGGTAGCAAAAGAACTATAATAAGAAGCATCAATATACATAATTTATATCCTTGGTTGTTGCTTCATTCTACTTTGTTCCCCTTCATTTTGGTTCATTTGTCAAGTATTCATTTGATAAAGCATTTCCTATTGGGGACTGTTGCACTATTTTCTTTTATTAATAACCTCTCTGGGGGTTCCGGGTTTCCTACTGTTTTAATGTTGCTTTTTTACTGTTTTGTGTTTTCGCTGCAGGACTGGTTACCTGGAAGGAGTACGTGAATCATTACTTCAAGAAAATAGGGATACCCGCTATTACCTTGGATGACGTGAGGGATAGGACTTCAGCTTTTACGAGGCTCCCGAAAGATTTTAAAGGTAAGGACCGCAAAGGATTGTTTGACTTCAACGGTATTTAACATATATTTGATTTCAAACTGGAAGGTTAATAATCATAGGTGGATCATTATAGTATTACGGTGGCTGTAAGATTTCAGCAGCAAACTTATGCATGCATGTCATGCAGGAATATTTGGCTTGTATTTCAGTAGTGCTAAACCTGTCGGATGGCAATTCTTAATTAAAATTTGCGAACCAATCCAACGTTCATTCAAAATCAGAAGCTTCATAATAGTAAAACCAATACCAATAGCTAGAGTATACATTAAATAGAATATAAATTATGCCTGTTTTAAAAATGTATGTATAGTAATAACTTATCACTTAAAGCCTATAACCAGGTGAGTACAGAAGTGATCTGTTGCTAAGGAATGCATACCAAATGCTCAACAACGCATTAGACACGTTTTCGTTTTTAAAAATTGCATTAACTGCAACGAAATTGTTAAGTCATAATAGTATTAATAAGAAATTCCTTCGTCAAAAGAAAAACTGGTCTACTGCAAAATACCACCACTGGCACTACTTATCATAAGTCGTAGTCATAACTCATAACTAATAGCTATCAATTTTGGTGTTCGGAGTCCATACAGCATTTTAAGTGAATACGCGAGAAAAACAGACGAAGTGTAAAAGTTTGGACCTGCCTCTTTCCTGCATTCTCGATGCAATTCAATTTTAAAATGATAAATCTAGTGAAAACAGGGGGCAGGAGAGATTGCCGAATTATGAATTTGTGGCGGTGGTGGTGGTGGTGGTGCTACCCTGATAATATGTGTACTTACTTCATAAAAATAAATATTTCAATAGATCTGCAGGTGTCGGGTGCTGCTACCGTCGGCAGTTACTCAGCTCGTAAAAGTACTAAAAATTTATAGGGTTCTAAAATATGAAAATATACAACTGCACCATGAACCAATTTATTATGGTAATGCCGAAGAAGCCAGAAATCTATTTTTAAGCAAAAAGTTAATTGTTTTTCTTACGGGTGATAGCTCATCCGTAGTGAGTAAAATGGACTAAAACGATCCTTTTCAATTTTTTTTGTATTCTTCAGAAATTGTCGATCTGTTGCGTAACTCCTGCACAGGCAGTTATTATTAGCGGAGGAACGATAACACACATTTTTGCATGAACTTTTAGAATTTATAGGCTAACAAAACAACATATATTTTATGTATGCGTCCCACGTTTTTGCGGAGGAGGAGAATCGGCAAAAAAATTGCATTTTTCAAAGTGTCAGTCAGTCAGTTTTGTTGCTCTCCTCCGTTCTAGGGAGCTGTGCATGCACTTTATTAGGAAAGAATAGAAAAACGACGTTTACGATGATGACGCCGCTGACCTGCAAAGTTTGAAGCTTCTCACCTTCATCACCTCACCTGTTTTATGACTTGTTTGATTTTATGCGCCTTCTCTTGTCCGTAGTCGTTGTAGTAGTTCACGCAGGAATCCAAGTCAATTAGGAACACAACAATAAATTAATGTTTTTACAACAGTTTTTTTCCTGCTGTTAGTATTTTGTAAACAAGTTGTTTTGTGAGATAAACACGTTAGAAATGTTTCTTGTGTGATGATAAGAAAATCTGGACGGACGTTTTACGACGAAACGTAATAGGGAAAATGTAAATTTTATATTGTAAATCTTGTGTTATCTTACAGCTGAATCTCGTACCTATTTACTCTAATTATTATCAGGAAATATCATGCCGCTATCGTTAAAGTTTGATAAAACGATAGCAGCTCTCTTCATAAAAAATGTTTAGTGTTATTTTATCGCATGTAGGTAGTTAGGCAGTAAACGCAATTTTCGACTAGAGACAAGGAAAACAAAATAAAGAGGTGATTACGAAGCCGTGTGTTTGTGTTTGTGATACATATGCCCAGTTTTGATCTCTTCACATACTGACGGTGCAATAAAAGTGCAGTGAAGTCTGGGTTAATGTTGTAGTTAAGATGCCCATGCCGTCGCGCCTTAGGCAAACCGGGTGATTAACAAAATGAACGGAACAAAGATAAATACTAAATACTGTGTGTGAGCATTGGCTTGTAAGCCCGAGTATATCTTTTATGGTACCTCTGCGGGGTATGTGTATTAGATAAATTTCTTTTAAAAATACTATTTGCACGCAAGATGATCATTTATTAATTTAAAAAGATATGATCATTGAAGTAGCATCATAAAATAATACGACTGCAGAATATGATCGTATAATGCGGTTGATCTTGATCTTGAATAATAGCCTTGTGATCGTGATGAGGCTGCATATAGTTTCAAAAAATGCACATCCATGTAAAAAAAACTCGAGAAAAAAAACTATCATTGTCACGGTCATAGGAGTAAATATTGAAGTTGTGAGAAACTCAGTCAGTAACACAAGCGCAAAATAGTATGGTATTGTGTAATGGTGTATTGCATATATTTCTACTTAGTAATAGGAAACAAGCACTAACGAAATTTCTAGAACTTTTCTATTGTTCCATGTACGCATACATAGCATCTCATTTTGTATCACTGGCACTACTAACACAATTGAACTCCATCCACCTGATTTGTATATTGGGTAGTTGTCGTATACGTAAAAGTTATAGCGGCGTGGAATCAAAACATCTTTCACTTGTGTCTGTACTACTCTAATACTACTGTAATCCTGGTGTTGCTAATTAGTTTTAAAATATTTCAGCATGAAACAATCGAGATTGTGACTTTAATATCCAGTGCCATCATTTCACTATAAAGTTAAATTTGAAAAAGATTACAGGTCATACGAATTGATGGATCATTGAAATTAGTAAGCGCATATAATCAAAATAAAACGTGCTCTACTAGGTTAAAATGAACTTCCCGCGTAGCCTGTCAAGTGTTGTGCAACGATAGAGGAAACAGTTTATCTGATTACGTGAAAAAATAAAAACTAATAGCAACGTTAGCAAATATCTCCTTTGAAAGGCTTTTTCCTGAAAACGAACACTCAGAATCTACTTGCAATGTGATACATAGGAAACTCTGTTAACAATATAACGATACGGACAAATTTTAATTACTGGTATTATATATTTAATCTTTGTAATCCGTTTTTACTATATATCTACTCAATGTTTGGCTTGTATTTAATGAGTAAACTGTCAATATCAGGATATCACATTAAAATCTGTATTCCCAAAAAGCAGTAAGTAATGTGTTCCTTTTCCCCCTACAAAGCAACGTTGTTCTCTTTACAGTCATTTGAATAAATACAGAACAGCAGTGGTACGCCAATAAATTAAGCACAGTGCTTTCAAAGTAGAAATATAATGCTACCTAAACGACTACTACTGCTACTACTACATGGTTCCGTATCAATTTCACGTATCTAACAACGTCCTAGCACGCATGATTTGTCTGAGAACACTCTCTGTCAGTCTAATTTGTTTGTTGTGCTTAAAAAACCACACGACAAAATAAAAACCACTAAACAATACGGCAACAACCATCAACTGTACTTTCTGCAGTAGGCAGCAGGAGGAGGAAAAGCCATGCTAAATTATTATCTTCTTTTACACATCACGTCTCGTTTGCTTTTTCGTTCGTCTTGTTTCTAATGAGTCGTCGCGGCAACAACGAGATATTTTTCCCCGGGTTTAATCAAGCATTAAGGTCATTGCATTTATTTTTTTTCGCGTCTGCACAAAAATCTGAGAGAGAATAAAGCGGTAACAAGGCCAAAGATGAAAGAAGATGATAATGTTTCCTCTTTCTTTCGTTGCGTAGAGATTAGGGACAAACAACCACACGTATGGTCAGAAAATGTATGATGATGTGGTACCTACACAGTTTGCTTATATCAAATCGTTCCATTACTACTCGCCATCTTTATGACCACTACTACTGCTGTGTGCAATCTACACCACTTGTCAATTATTATTTACCTACTTTCTACTTCGAATTCGGACTGCAATGTAGTAGTGCTGCAAGTTTATCAGCGCACTTGAGAAAACTACAGGAAATTATAAGAGCACACCATTAACGCCATGTTTACACTGCAACGTCATTCCATTGTTGAGTGTGTGTGTTTGTTTGTTTGTTGTTGGTGTGCGTGGTGGACTTTATAAAAACGTTAATTCATTATCAAGAACAAGAGTGAGCAAGGAGGTTCCTGAAAAAAATGTAAATGTCAGTGCAGCAGAGTGGTCACGTCACGTCACGCGAGGAAAATTATTCTCTTGTGAAACAAAATCTATTTTTTATGCTGGCAGAAAAAGAAAATTTAAATGCGCGCAGTCCGTGTAGTCCTGAAACGAAATGACATCGTTAATATATACCGTCAGGAAAAAGAGCAGCAGCAGAAGTGCTACTTTGTTTCAAGCTGGTTGTGGCTGACTCACTTTTTAAAAATTGTGGTGGACAGTATCATTCATTGTCAGGCCGGGTAAAAAAAATATTGGACAGGCGTTCGACAGGTCTCTCGGTTCCTCTCTCTCTCCCCCTCTGATTGTTCTCAATTTCACAGATAATATTTTTGCTGACATTTTCCTCAGTTTTTGGTCTACTTTTTTCCTGTTTCCTTGTTTGGTTTGGGTTATTTACAACACCGTAAAATTTTTAATTACGGCGCTAGCCCTAAAAGGAAAAATTGCATTTTACCATTTTCATCTCAAACCCTGGGAAAAAATTATGCGCTACCATTCCCTCAATTTTAGTGTAATACCTCTGCTCTGAGCTCCTGTCGGGGTGGAAAGCTGATTGCAAACGAATAAAACGTTTTCTTTCGCCACGTCAAAAAAAATACCCTTGAAG
>JAHZNE010003959.1:0-12249 GCA_027744055.1 Callyntrura sp. NNG-2020
AACATATCCTTCACACCTACAACGAATAATGATTAAACATAAAAAGTGTCTTTCGCTGCCCAAAAATAGTAAGGATCCCGTCAACCCAGCAATCCAACAAAATGAAAACAAAAGTACGGTTTCCTCATTGTCTAGTGCTACATAAAAACGAGACAATCTCTTTGAATGAAGAGGTTCAATGTCATTTTCGAGTAGCGGAAGAAATTATTAGACATGGAAATATGACCTGGTGAGAAACAACTTTTCGTAAGGTGTTATATGTTTTGTTGCAAAACCCACTCCCGATATTTAATAAAGTTTTTTTTTGCTTTTCTGCTCTCCAGTTAATTATTCACAGGAATTAAAAACAACAAAATTACACCATATTCTGATGTATGATCATTTCTCTTTTGTGTGTAATATGAAATTGAAATGACTAAAGGTAACATTTAATGATAGCACTTCTGTCTGTATTTGAATCCCTCTAATAGTATACGTAAGCTTTTATTTATTTTTTAATTTCAGATATCCTAACTGTATGCTGTCAACAGCACAAGAGTTTGAATGCACAGCAGTTGTGCAGAATTTTAGTTTTTCAGCGAGCCAATGTGTTGTTGTCTGTAGCTACTTTCTACACTGAAATAGAGGTAAACAATATAATGATAATTATTGAAGTTATTTTTAATTATTACACTAATTATGTCACCGTGTTGCTCTATCTGTGGTAAATGACTTTGTAAGTACAGTTATTTTAAAATTTATATTTCAGCTCTTCATATATACTTACAATTTCAACTTTGGGGTATATTTATGCCATAGCGTATCCTGATATTCTACCGTTACTCTACTCTTTTCGGATAACATGCATTTCTCTAATTCATTCAAGTTACTGTTTAAGTCAAGTGCTACGGTTACGTTAATACGCTTTATAATTATAGCAGACAGATGAATCTCTTTAATGATTGTTAAATTTTTTATCGTTCGATGTACCTCCACCTTGGCAAAAGGACACGTGGGTAGAACAAGGTTTATTTTAGTACGCTCAAATAGTCTAAATGTGGTTTGTGGTTAGTAATGATCTAAGAAACTCATAGCGGCGTAAGTAATTGTTAAAATAAACTGCGTCAGCTTTTTAATCATGTGAAATGGCTTGATCCATCTAAACCTCTTCCAGAAACACTTTGGGTGCCAAGAATTTCTTTTACTTAGAAAACCCGTGAAATCATAGGTGTTAAACCTACAATATGGCAAAATATAAATGTTACTAGAAAGATTATCGGTTCTGCTACATGTAAATTACTCATAACAAGAAACCATACACGACGTTTAGTCCCTTGACTGACTGTGTACAAATTGTACTGCATGAACTATAGAATATTCACATTCGACCAGAACACCAAAAATCTGCATCTGCAATAAAGCTGTCCTAATTATTAGGTACCGGGCCTACTGAGACTTCCTATAAAAGGTCCTGTCAACTTTTGATTTTCGTTCTTAAATCCAGTTATGTAACTAAAACACGCAACCACGATGGTTATAAGTATTCTGAGGGTTCGTATTAGTATAAATAAAGCCGGTAAAAATAAAAAGCGTACATTTTGGTTCTAGATATCTTATGTGCATTATCAGTCCAACATTTTGTGAACCTTCTCAAAAGCCAAACCCTGATCGATTTTAGTTGACAACTAATAATGAGATTCAATCTTTCACAAAGACAAAATTGGAACGCACGCACGCAGTAAGCAGCATCAGTTACTTGATTTTGATTGTGAGTGACAAAAATCAGTTATTCACATTTATTCCGTGACATAATTTAAAGCTTATAACACCTTTTGTTTGCAATAACTATTCTTTTATAGGATAGATTGTAGGATACCGGAGATTATCGCAGCATCATAAGGAACTCACTGACATGCGTTGAGAATAGGATGTGGGATAGCGTGACCCATTGACTAATTGATGTTGCTGATACAAGCAAAGAACGCTCAAAGTACTTGAACAACAGGGTCGAAGACAGGAAACAGGATTAAGGAACACTGATGAGGGAAGTAGGGTTAAACCTGATTTTAGTTAGACCGGTATTGTTACTTTACTCCGATGTCCAAAATATCTTGAACGGTACAGAAATTTGAATATAATATGTATTACATGAAAACTTTAAGTCAGAAAATACACCTCTTTCCAAGTTAAAATAATATTAACCCTACGTAGTCAATAATTCTGTCCTGATTAATAACGGTTCTATTTAGGTGATATCATTATTGAACGTTTAAATGTCAATAAGTCTGAAATTAATGCAAAATTTGTTAATCACATTTGTAGAATGGAAAATCTGAAGTAAAACTAAAATCTTAAATATGCATTTTTTATTTTTCTGAGTTATTGACTAGACATAAATATTTCCATTCACCGGCAGCTCACAAAATGTAAAAGTAGTGTAATGATGATTAAACAGTTATTGTTCTTGGAAATGCTTTAGCCCTGAGAAATTCCCTGTCAGGAATTTTGAAACTGTTAAGGTATACAAAGATGAATAAAATGTGAGAAGGTTAACAACTAGAAATCCTTTCCTCTCACCCGTTCTTAATCAGTTATTTCGTTTCTTTAATTTTTATGACAATCGCAATTGTACTAGTTATTTGGAGCCTCCTATTTTAAACAACATTTGATTTGATATCGTTTCGCATAAACTGTTTTTCGGCATTATCCTGTTTCAAAGTGTCTAAAATACTTTAGTAAAATTTGTAGTTTCTTCGTTTTTTGTTAAGAGGAGCAGCATATGAAGAAGCCATCACTCTTTAATTTAACACCATTGACTGCATTCCTCTGATTTAATGATAAAAGATTATTTCTTCTTAAATACAGTGACCATATAAAAACTCATACGGGTTACGGGATACATTTACTTGGCAGACCATTTCATATTCAATTATTTGACAGGGTTACAGTTTGTTACTCTTTCAGACTTTTCAAGTTTCTTGGGAAAATTTATCGGAGACGAATAGCTACTATATGTTGAGCTTCCCGTGGTTTTACAAGGGATGTGATTTAAAGACAAATAATCTACGCGTTCAAAAACAAGCAGAAAAACTTAAGGAAGTACCATAGCGGAAAATACATGCTTCACATCTACGATGAATATTGGTTCAGCAAAAGTGTTAACCCAGCAAAACAGCAAAATGAAAGCAGAAGAATGGTTTCCTCCACACGCAGTGCTGTCTTCCACGTGTTCCAATATCACAACGTTGGGTGCTGCGTTGTCAGTGCCATTAAGATGAACAGAAAATATTCATAGAAATGGTAAATAACTGCAGGTGAATAATGATAACACCTTTTCAATATGAAATTGTAACATATAATTTGACTTTTTCCGATACATTTTTACTTCCTGTTATATCTCAAAGGGGTCACTAGGTAGAACGAAAATGGCCTGCAGATGTAGAGATCTACAGGGTCATGTACAGCGCCAAATAACGAAATTAGTAGGATTTTACATAATTCTGATTTTAGTTATTGTATTCGCCCCGGTGTCGCGCTTTTCCGGTATTTTGGAATTTATGTTTCAGCTCTCAATATCTACCTATATATCCGGTGTTGGTGTATTCTTTCAATCACCATGGCGTAACATGATATCATACCGTTGTTCAAATGCTTCGTGGATAACCCTAACTATTTCCTAATCTACAGTCAGTAACCACTACTGCTACTGTGGCTTATTAGGGTGATAATTTGCATTACTGTTGTGACCCTAGCTGTATTGTTGTTTTAAACGCTTTGTAAATAAAAACTAAAACGATTGAGTCTTACAAGATGTATAGTAAATGTTTGTTCCGTTCTCAGCGGTTAATGTATCTCTATTTTCCTCACAAGGTTAATACTGACAATGTGGTAATCCCAAGATTATTTTGTCCAAATTTGGCCTTCTGGAAGGCAACTGTAACGATGCCATAAGGGCCTAAATGAAAAATATTTGTATGTTGTTATTGAAAGCCCATTTTAAAATATATATTCCTTCAAGCAGCTGGCGCTCAAAACTTTTCACGACGAAACATAAATAATATAAATAGTTTACACTGAACCACGTTACAGAGAATGCCATAATGAGCCCGTTTTAGTTTCTAGTTTTTTCAGCAAAAAGTTGTCTTGGCCTTCGTGTAAAATCGTCATGACAGGCTTGTTTAGAATGGATAACTATACAGTATAAATAGTTAGTTATATCGGTACATAAAATAACAGATAATCATTCAAAAGTCAAGGATATCTTACCAATCCCAACAGAATCAGCCCTGACAGAGGGAGGGTAACCAGATAGTCCTTTACAAAATTAACAGACACAGTCCTGATCATTTTTAAGCTCTTTCAAGCAACACGTTCCGCATTCAGAAGGTACGTATACGCAAAAGACCCCTGAAATATTTGCAATGTTTATTTTTCTATTAGATGAATGATAATTTTAAATTACTCAGATCAGAAAACAATTCGCTATACTGTACAAATTTTACTACAAATAGTACAAAATATGCATACTGCAATTAAACAATAGAATTGTCAATTTTTATATGACCCAGTAATTTGTTATGGATAAACTATTTAATACAGATACCATGACTACTGAGAGTTAACACAAATATAGTGGCACTCCATAACTACCATTTAGTTGTGATCATTGGATTTAATGTTGATGTTGTTCATGGAAGGTTTTCCAGCTTAACATGAGTTGGAGGTACACTTTGAAATTTATAACTATTGATTTGTTGGTACAAATAAAGATCTTCACAAAGGAACACATTAATTTTATAAATTTTACTCTAGCAACAAAATATTCCCATGCGACCACAAAACCGAAATCTGCAATTTATAATGAAATGATAAAATTTGGATACGTCCAACTGATTTATTAATGTAGACAAACTGTTTTGTGCACCGGTACCGCGACTACTGACACTGTATGGAAAAGCAGGGGCACGTCATACAATGTATGTATAACTGTGCTTTTGGCACAATTTAACATCTTCAAAAGACACCCGTCAACTTTTTCTGTCCGTTCTAGAAAGAAATAAAAAGTACTCTGGGCTAGAGAAAGCTTAGACATCTCGTGTATATTGCTACTATAGAAAATGAGTGGTTGGTTATGTCTGCTGTTTTCTATGTGTATCTGTCAAAGTCTTTTTTAATTCCCATTCTGGTCTTGTTTTCCCCACTTCAAAAATGAATGGCAGAGTTCCAAAAAGCCATATAGCCGGCGAAAACCGGGAGATAGGGAAAACTCAGCCCCAAACGGATATAGACGGTGTAGCATACGAAGACAAATGTAGGAGTGAATCGGGTTAACCTTCCCTCTGGGTCCCCCAGTCTACAATTGTTCCGCCGCCCCTGCCGAAATAGGAAAACCACCAAGGTATGCTCCATCGCCAGTAAACCTCTGACAATACATTGTACACAAATGCGTATAGTCTCTGCTTTGACAGCTACCCTTCCAAGTGGAGGCGCATATGCCCAGCTCCACGACGGATGGGTACAACAGCATTTTCCAGTTTATTGTGTGCCGAGTACTGTTCTGAAATAGAGGGAGTGAAGCCACAAGTGGAAAGGAGGAAGAGGTTTCTCTGCGTGGTTAAATGTCATACAACTGTACTGTAGGAAGTGCCATTCGTGGTTCAAACACGAGCAACATGTGTTCGAGAATGCAGTCTTGCTACATCACCGGATTTTTTACCTTTTATGAAGCGACTGATTGGAGGAAGGTAACAGCCCATTTCCTGGAAATCCCCGGAAAACTCGGCTGATGCAACTCATCCATGCAGCAATACGTGGCACATCAAATATATGATCTTCTGCTCAAGACCAGTTCAACCGAAGAGGGCCATCAAGGTGGAGTAGGGCAAAATTAGTGGTAGAGTGTAGAGTAGAGGTTTCATGCGAGCCTGCCAATCCTAACCTATCCTTTAGTTCGCACCGGTGGTAGTAAAATAAAATTCACCACAAATTATTATGTTTTTCTGTGAAAAATAATAAATTCGCGAAAGTTTTAAGTGTTTTTAACCTGAATTACCAGAATATTTCGTCGTTCATCATGAGAAACCTTCAAAGTAGCGGCCTGCTGCAACCAGCAATGACCTCAACCAAGAACCCCTTCGTCACTGTGGCCGAAATCGAAGAAGTTGTGAAACCTGGAGACATCCTGGAGTTCGAACGAGCTTTTCATGGATGTGGAATGGCTGTTCCCTTGTACAGTCACATGGCGATTAAATTAGCAGAAGGACAAACCATAATGAACTTGAATGGGAAGGACAACGACACCAGAAAGGCTCTCTTTGAAGTAAAAACGATTCGGGAAGTGGCAAAGGGTTCCAGGGTACGCATCAATAATTTGACTAAAGAAGCCCAGAACCTGTTAGAGATAGACGCCCGTCCGGTGGAGGATATCATTAAGGCGGCGAAGGACTTGGAGGGTCAATGGGTGGACTACGAAGTGGACGGTCGAAACTGTGAGTTTTATTGTACTTTGGTGCGATATGGGGATGGTTTTAGCACACAGGTAACCAGTACAAGGTAATGTTAATTGCAAATTAATTTTTAATTGTTCACTGATGTAAAACGTGTGTGGTTAATAATAGGCCACGTCCCCAGCAGCGTCCACCGGGGGAAAACTGATTAAAAATGCGAACATCATCCCGGCAGCCGCAGCGTTGATTTTTTATTACGTGTTCCTGGTCCGGAACCTTTACGGGCGGTATGGAACCGGGATATTGTCGGGAGTGGGCGTGGCGATTTTTTTGCTGTCCGTCGTCTGTGTGGAGAGACTTCTGTTCTTCACCACCATTTTTAAAGGCCGGCGCGTAAAGAGTTTGGCGAGACCTGCCTTCAAGGAGCAGCTGTGTGGGACGTGTGTGGCTGCCCTGATTATTTTCTTTATTGGGTTGACCCCTGAGGTAGCAAGATGTCCGCCGGTTAACAGGGAAACTGGGGTAGTTTTTGCGGTGTTGTTGGGTCTGGGTGTGAGCTGCATTGTTCCAGTGATGTTGAGTCGGTCCAAAAATGCGCTCGTTTTGTTCAAAGGTGGGCTCATTTTGATTTTGTTGGAGTGCGTTAGATTTGTTTGTAGCAAGATAGTTTAAACGGGAGGTACAGATGGATGGGAGAAGCAAGCAGGGGGTGTCCTTCATTCCGGCAATAATTCCAAATTGGGAATAATGTATTTTGTGACGTGATATTCCGGCTGTGTCACTGATAAGTACTGTAAGGATTCCTGAAGAATTTCACCATTCCGTTGGGGGACAGGCAGGAAAATGTTGTTAAGAGAGACTATTATGAAATTATAGATGCTTATATTATTTTGAATTATATGTATATTGCTACTATATATTATTTTTAGTTATTTTTTATTTATTATGAGTTATATTTTAATTGTTATAAATTATTGTTACTACTGGAGCACATCATTCCCCATTGGCTGGCAGAAAGAGTCCTTTTTCTGGAGTGTCAATTTGAATCAGGTCAACTTTATTGACAACATATTTTCAATTTAATTCCATTTTCAATTTAATGAATGATTATATTTTCTAACTAAATACAATTTAGGTACTAATTCTGAAATGATAATTACTTATGCTATTCTTAATTATTTAATTACGATATCTTATTGAATTACTTAATTACTGCATGTTATTGTTATTGTGGGAGTATTTTACTCCCTATTTGCAGAAAGAACCTTCGTCATTTAACTAAAGCAGGTTAAATTTATTTATAAAAAATTTTCAATGTATTTCCATTGCCAAATTAACTATTTTTAAATACTGTTTGTCATGTTGCTAAAATATTGATGATGTCTACCGTCATTACTGTTAGTCTTTAATCCGTTTATCTTTATATCTCCTAGACCACTTATTATCACAAATGTAGTTATTTACTCGAAGCAAGATTTAACCCAAATTTATGAAATTATTCGATTTAATGAATTGTTGTCTTTGTATTTATCCAATTAAATTGTGAATAAACTTAACAACAGTATAATTTTAACAGAAGAGTCTAAATGAACGTTTTGGGACTGCAGAAATACTTTCAAATTGTGTGAAGCAAAAATTTTGAAATTCAAATTATCCAATCGACGTGTTATTTAGTTGTATGGCATAAATCTGGTAAAGCGCCGTTCAAAAAAAATTCATTCATTGTAAATGAAATAAATGTGGAAGGTGATAGTATTTAGAATGAGCGAAGTTCTCAATTTGAAAAGTCTAATTAATTAAATAAGACCACATTATTTAAAATTGAAAGCACTGAGATAAAAATGGGGTCTCAATGTAAATCTGAGCATAATTGTAGGTTAATATTAGTTTTCGTTTTGTCAACGTTTAATTGGTTCTGTAAAATGGAAATAACTGTCCATTATCCATTCAAAATACATTGTCAGACGTGCATCGTCCTCGCAAGAGATTACGATTTCTTGCTAATTTCTCCCGTCGCTGTGACAAAGCGCTATAACACAGAATATTAATAGATCATCCCGAAAAGGCAGCAAAGTGTATTCTTGCCTACGGGCAAATACATCTAGAGAAGCTCTCATAATCAAAAAGCAACCAACGCAGCGCAGTGCATCCCCAGAATTGTTCTGTAACCAACGCGTTTCTCTGTGCTTGGTCAAGTTCAAGGTCCCTGCACACTCCACTCACATCTCATACATTTGTGAAGATACCGCATAATGGTTATCATGTACTGATAAGCTTTAATTGCCTCTGTGATAAAGTTATTCAGAGGGAATGCCAGTAAATGGCAGTTGATGCAGGGAAAAGGAACAGGAGCAATTATAGACAGGAAGCGCATGTTCCACCACACAGCCACCACATGAAGCTCCACTCACACAAATTGAGAAACTGAAAGGATTTTTTTTATAATTAAGACAGATAGCCCAGCATACGTAATGCAGCGTCGTCGCTCGCAGCGCTCATTTTGCCAGTCATCATGACTCCTACTTTGACGACAAACAAAATTCAAGCAAATTCATGTTACAATTGAAAAGACGTCATTATTCTCATTTCCAAGCAGACAGAAAGAGAACATTCAGTCATTCTTGTACTGAGTAAGCTTCCTTTATTGTGCGGGTCCTCTTTTTGGTAATCGGATGGTGAAATCATTTTCATTGAACGCTGAGGCTGCCACTCATTCTCATGGAGATTGGGGGTATTGCCTGTTGCTTGCACGCAGCACAGATAAAAACAGGGAACGAGGGGGCTCACGGGGATTATAAAGGTTGTTTGTGGCGGCACACGAATCATTTAAGCGCTACTTGAAAAAGGAAGATAACATAGTTTGTAATTTGTAGCAGTTTATTTTAATTGCACAGCATCGTTTGAACCACACACAGAAAATAGACATCTTATCACTTTCAGACAACGTGACTGGTGAATTAGTGGGAGAAATGAAGCCAACAGTGGTAGCCGGTATAGCAGTGATTGGGGTCCTGTTGGGGAGCGTCTCCGGTTTTCCTCCAGGGGCCCTAGAGGGAAATAAAGGAACAGAATTGGATAACGAACAAGACATCCGGGGTACTGTTTCGGCTCGGGTGAAACGTCAACTTTGGTGGCAGTCGTGGTGGCCCCAATTTTTGCCCTTCCCGAGCTTCATGCTGTGTTCTGAAGTTAATAAACCAGAACACCATGGAGAAGCAGATTTACAGGAAATGGTAAATCTGGCGACAGAAAGGTTACAATTGGCGGACAAAGTAGCAGTGAACAAGTGGGATAACCAGACTCCCATTGAGGATCTACCCCGAGAGGAAGCCATTTTGGAAGCGGTCGTCCGCCAAGCTGAAAGCAGTGGATTAAACACAACCTGGGCTCAACTTTTCTTCCGGGATCAAATGGAGGCGAACAAAGATGTCCAGATTGAACTTCACAGACGCTGGCAAGTTCCAGGGGAACGACCGGCAGGACCACCGGTGGATTTAGAGAATGAAGTACGTCCTCAGATCGACGTTATCAACGGAAAGCTGATTCAGTTGGCTAAATCCACGGAATTGGAACGGCAGGAGGGTGGATGCCAGGGAAAAGTGGACGCTTGTGTAAGCAAAGCTGAGTTGGACTACCGACTGGATTCTTTGCATTTGACGGCGCTTGTTCGAGCCACAGGAAATATTTGTATGGCGTAGACCATTGCAGTCTAGAGTCAAAGACTCATTTAATCTTGCCGGGATCATGAAATAAATTTTAAAAATTAACTTTATTTCGGCATCTTAATAAAAAATTAGGGATACTATACAACTACAGCAGCTCCTGTCATTAATTATTTATATTTATTAATTACCCCTTTCAATTACTACAAGCCCAGTGTTTTTATGCCTACCTTCTTCCTTTGTTTACCATGCGTCGTCCTATTCGAAAAGTATGCACCCGTCCAGCCATAGAAAGTCGGGGCAAGGGAGTCTCTCCGTGCGGGAAAGTAGTCGAGTAGTCGATGCTTACAAAATCAATAATATTTACTCGTAAGCAACAGCAATACCACTAGCTCTAGCACAAGCAGTGCTACTACTACCACTACTGCTGCATTTTTTACACTTTGGTCGTCATTGGTTATGGTTATCTCAATCTCCAGCAGCACACAGCAACGTCATCCTTCTCTCTTGATGAAACTGCATACCATTTCCGTTGAAAATTTAACTGTTGGGCTAATCCTTCCATCATCACCATTTCATCCTTATCCTCATCACCACAGCAATAATAATGGCCTTCTTTGCCAACTCATGTCCGGAACAGCAGCAGCAGATGATAATTTGTCCTTGTGAGGAAGTAGCCCAGTTAAAAATGACGTCAGCAACGGTGGTGGAGGAAATAGCGAAGTGGTAGACAAAAAAAGATTTAAAAAAATTGTGTCAGGTGCCCGTCGTCCGTGTCAGGCTCCATTTTCCAGTTTTTCCGCATCTCAACAAGGATGCCATGATCAAAGCGTTTATAACAAGTTATCAGTGTGTTGAGATTCGAGGGAGGAATAAAAAGTTCCACACGTACCGAATTGAAATCCACAACCCCCATCAGGATGAAGTCTTATACTTAGATCGACGCTACTCTGACTTTTTACAGCTTCATAAAGAGGTCAGAGGGGTCACATTTTACGGAAAGTTTTATTTATTGTGAAACTTTACCACCTATTATCTTTTTACGAGAAATCAATACAAAATTGGTGGTTGACCTTCACAGACTGTTGTTATTGCACTTTTGTCTTTTCTTTTGTTGTTTTTTTCGTTTAATTTGTGATGTAAAATTGAATTAAACAATAGTAAGGTTTACTATTGTGTGAATATTTAATTAGCTGTAATTATTTGATCCATTTAACTTGAAAGGTTGATCGTGTCATCCTTAATCCTAATCTTTGTTACTCTTTTGTGCAGCTTCGCAAGCAGTTTGGTAGCGATATTCCCGGTTTCCCCCCTAAAAAGGTGCGCAACTCCTCGGTGAAGGTGCTCGAGTCGAGACGAACTAGCTTGGAACACTACATCCAGACTATGCTCACATTTAGTCCGGTGCCTAAGGAAGTTCTAACTTTTCTCAATATTCACCAGTGCCATCAAAACCACTCGTTTCGGTACCAATTCCCGTAAGTAGAGGGTTTTAATAGTTAATGTTGTGGTAACCCCCAATTCAAAGTAAATTTTAATTTGTACTATTGCTGACTGTTACCAATGTGCACTGTTTTTTTTTAGGAAAGAAGACACGAGCTCCGCCGCCTCCATTTACAGCGAAGACCATTTCCCTACAGAAAGTACGATCGTGAACAACCCCGCTGCCGGATTTTTGGAGGATCCTTTTATTGAATCCGACACCAGCAGTAACCTGTCGGATACGGTAACTCGGGGAGTGCTAGATGCCTTGTACAACATATGAAGTCAGAAAATTCCCCGGGTGGTAGTCAGCGCCTCTAGTGTGTGTGTCTGTTGTAGTACATTTCCTGTGCCGTCGTTGTGTTACCTGTTAACCGTGCGTGTGTAGATATTTTTATACTCTAATCAACCCTCCCATCTTGTCATTATTTCCCCCCTCTCCATTACTCTTCAACCTTCTTCAAAATGAGTGCCGTTCTGAAACGCCATCAAATCGTCGTGTTCGTCACCGCCTGGATCAGCTATGCGATTGTCTACTTTCTCCGGAAGCCGATTGGGATCATTAAACCCAATCTGGAAGCCGAGTTTTCCTTGTCGAAGACTCAACTGGGGGCTATGGACGTGGCCTTCCTGCTTCCGTACGCAGTCATTCAAGTATTTGGAGGAGGTCTGGGAGACCG
>JAHZNE010003960.1:0-84562 GCA_027744055.1 Callyntrura sp. NNG-2020
TTGTTAGTCGCAATGTCAGTCTAAAGGAAAGTTCATAGTGCTTACTTGTATCCTCCCATTTAGCAAATACTCCACTTTCCACTGTTCCCCGCCTCTCCCCCCGATTCTTGCTGGAAACCTTGCTACGAGGAAACAAGTGAAGGGTCATATCATGATGATAATATTGTTGATACGCTTATGCCTTCTACCGCCATAACTGCCACTAGTTTTATAGCAAAGTATCTTTATATTTATCCTGAGTGCAGAAGAAAAATGGTAAAACGTGTGAGAGAAAAGCCCGTGGCATAATATTTACTCTTGTTAAACGATGCTCTGGAGAGCCGGCTGGTAAGTGTGCAGGGAATCACAATCACAACAAGCTTACGGGCCATATTTTACGGAACCCGGGCCAATATGCATACCAGGCACATGTAAAGTGTACAAGGAGAGAGAAACAGCGAGAGGGAGAGTGGGAGAAACTTAAGTTGTTGTACATACAACCACATCCATGCTTACTTTCCTTTGTAAATATATGTTTGCTGAAACATGCTATGGTCCTCCACAAAAATGTGCATCTTCCGGTGGTGGTAGCGGCCGCAAACGGAGAGGTGCTTACACACATATATAGTACAACAGGATTTCGCTACGCTTACTTTCTCTGCAGTTTTATTTTAGAAATTGTTTTGCAAATTGGCTTTTTTGCCGAATGAACCCCTACTATCGCGAAAAGGGATGGCAGCAATATGAGGTTGAAGGCCTTCTGGTAGCCATTCAAAAGGACAATTGCCCGTTTTGGAGCGGTGGTAGTAGTATAAAGCTACAACTAAATTATGTAATAGGTCTTCCGTTTCTGGCATGAAATACAAATACGTAGGCACGATGGGCTCGTATCCCGCACAAACTATTGACTGATTGGGTAAAAATCCGAGTACCACAAACTATTCCCATCTATACACACACCCATTCTTTTATCCCAACGAGGAAAAGTGTAAAAGGAGCAAATCCAAGAGGCTAATGCAAAATTATGTGCAATAAGTGCATCTGCCAGAGCGGAATTTTCTTCCACCTTAAAACTCCTTCCATTCCCTGTGCATACATACAAATTTACTGCTAATAACGTACCCTGCTCTCACACTCCCCGTCGTCTGCCAACAAAACTTTTTTGGGATAAACATGCCCGATGAAACATCAATGTCAGCGTTGTCTGCCATACGCATTGAAAGTCACTTGATGGAATAATACAGCACGTCCAATTTCGGTGAAAGCCGATAACATTTTTTTTCCTTGAGGCCCTTTAAAAACTTGTACATACCCGCGTAAATCCTCCTCTTTTTCATTCCCCTCCCCCTCTGCTTACTCTAGCCGTGGTAACTGCTTGTTGTTGAAAAACATTGAATGTATAAATAACCGCAAACACGAAGATAACGCGTAACGTGGAGAAAGCTGAAGGTTTTTTGCCTCATTCAAAAGCGTAAACAAAAATGGTGTGTATGAAGATAACAACCGTATGAAACGACGACGACGGCAACGGCAGTAGCACACAACATGACCAATTTTTTCAACACGTCTACAATATTTTCCGCTTAAACCGCAAACTTCCTTCTTCATATTTTTTCTCTCTCATGCAGTGCATGTTTACTCTCTCATCGTGGATGTATTATCAACATTAGTAGCATGCATGCCATATTGCTCTACGCGTGTGTACTCATACAATATACAAGAAAACCGCGATAGCCTTTTCCCATTTAAACTTTCCTCGCAATTGTGTTTGCTGACCTACTAAAGCTTTCTAGTACAATGTATGTGCTCCGTGTTCTTGTCGACGAGATGATGATAATCATGAAAAACATGGGCTTTTTTGCTCTTCTTTCCTCTTTATAATTGAACGCACGTGAAAATTGTGCAGTACTCAAATACATAGGTCGTGACCATGATGTAGCGTTGTTGATGATGATAATGCTGATGACGATGACGATGATGGGGTGCACAACAGCATAAAGCACCAAAGTACGTGTTGACCCGGGTTCAGAGGCTTGCGTCGCAGGGAGATTACTCACAAAGTAGTGGTCACAGCGAGGATGAGTGGAATACTGTAATAGAGGTGACCAACAATATGGTTGCGAGTCAGGAAAGAGTATTTATTCACGAGTTTACCTTTGGCTTTGGAAACAAAAAAAATATCGATTCTCGGTTCCCTACTATATTAAGTCAACAAAGCAGGAGAAGTTAATACGTACTTTGCGAATTACATGAATGGCATAGATAAAAATGGAGAAGTTTAGTAGTTTTTTACGTTTTTCCGAGAAGCATAACTGTTTGTCAGTTAAAAAAGGTCTTGCGTTTTTATGAAAGGAAAACTTAGTCCTTTTAGATGGCACTGGGGCATTTCGTATTACCCACTTGTTTTAATTCTTTAAAACCCATTTGGCATTTTTATTGTTTTTGTTTTATTTTTTTTCTGCTTTTGTCTTTTCCCTGGTTGTGGGGGCCGTGATAGTACGTAGCCAGTTTAGGAAACCTGCCTGCAAGAAAGCAGTCAAAATTGCTTTTTATGACGAGGATCAAGTGTAGAAACCTGGGTGTATGTGAGTGTGTATGTGAATGCTCATACGTGCTCACTTTTAGAAACGGCTTTGTTTTTCGTTGTAGTAAAACCTTCATAAATATAAGCCTTTTCATTATTTATTACGTATTCAGGTCAACGAAAAAGGTAAAAAGTTTTTTTTCTTCTTCTTCTTTTCACAGGATCTCCGTTTACACGCAACCAAACTCGAACCAAGTTTTTGTAATGTATAGCCCCCGAGGTACGCATGCATTTCAAGCGTCGTCGCACAATAACACAAAACACAGCTTTTTGTGTTGTTGCCTACGTGGCCTAGTACGTACCCAAGTATCTCCGGAAGTATTTATATATATATAAGTACGACAGGACTTTAATGACAAAGAGTAGGATCCAATGAATTAGATGTACAATTTCAAAGGTTAATTATTCAAGTCCCAACCAGATTTGCTAACATTTGATAACGAAACCAATTAAATGACACAACCTGATAAAATATCAACTAATTAAACAATTTACATTGACGTCCTTCTATTTCCTAGGTGTCATCTAAGTGTCACTTACACTTTCATCCTTCAATTGTTGATTCATGTAATGCCGAAATAATACTATTCAACAACATCCGCACCCTAGCACACTTCAAAGAGTGGATTATAAACGCGGGTAACAGAGAGAGAGAGAGAGAGACGGCGAAAGGAACATGATATTTGCTGTAAAAACCGCAAGATCGTCCTTTTCATACAGCTTGTGTAAGCGCGAAACAAAACAAGCTTTTGCCGCTATAAAAAATAAAACTAGCGAACCCGTACAGGGAGAGAGAGGGAGAGACTACCAGGGAAAAATGAAATGTGCGTAAGCCTAACCTTTTCATTTCTTTACAAACAACTTCCCCAACGTTTCCCCTTCCGCCTGCACACTTACTTCCATCCCGTGCCGACATCCCCCTCTCTCTCCGCCGCCAATATTAAGGTTTTTTTTGGTGGTATATGCACAGCTGAGGTACTTTTTCCCATCATATATAACACGCGCTCCGTGCATATGTTCCGCTTGTGTCTACCAGCACTGTGGTGTTCAACTACCGTTAAGACATTGCTAAATTTAGTGTGTAAAACTAGATCTGTGTCAAGTATACTTGATAGAGTTAAAATCTTGGAAAATTCATTTTCCTTTCTCGCTTCTGTTCCTTCTCAAATAAATATTATTATTGGAGTTGGGGTCGAGAGCAAGTAGTCACAGAGGGAAGAGAGAGGGAAGCAGGAAAAAAAGGGGGAGAGATGGACGGGGACGACGGAAAAGCACTTTACTGGATGAGTTTTCCTTCGTTTTTTGGCACACGCTCCATTACTGCTCCAGCTGTTATACATTTCCTTCTCTTTTGTTCTGCTTGTGCGCTTGCAACGCTTTCTTTCTTTTTTTGCCGCAAAATTATCCCTGGTAAGTGCATTATTATTATGTGATTCCGATTGCCGCAAAATTGCGATTGCTGATTATGATGATAACAATAAATCATTTGTTATTAATAGCATTATCACCCCTGCTCTCTTTCCGTGTAGCCCCTTTGCCGTCATCGTGATCATCATCATCATCATCATGATTCAGGCAAATTTATTTCAAGCATTAATCTCAAGGTTGGTGTATTCAAACAGTGGTAACATGTTCCCTGCTAAAACAGTTAACAAAATCGGGTCAAATGGTACATTTGCTCCTGCAATTACTACATTTGCTTCATTTTCGTTTTGTGTAACAAGTGCGATTTCACTGGTGGACGACGACGGTTTACGGCCTACAAACCGATACAAACCAATAAGGTAGTTTCTTTCACAAGATGACCTGACAGGATGTGTACAATTTGAATTGATTCACCCAATTACCAAATATACAAGCTTACTATATAAGTAATGTGTCTGGTAAGGGATTCCACGTAGATGTCTTGAATTCGGTAGCCAATTTCGAAGGAAAGTGTGTCCGATTATAAATTACTTTTTGAACACGAGTAGAGATATACTTAATCTATGTAACAACCATGTAAGTACGTCGTGGATGAGAGTAAAACCAAAGGCTTTATTACCGTTTTCCCTTTTTCATCTCCAGCCACAAATCATGATCAAAACTTTGCCCTTGTTTCCTGTATCCAACGCTGGGTCTACTGTTGTTTACACACATCTCGTTACACACACACTCTCTCTCTCTCTCTCTCTCTCTCTCTCTGCTCTCTCTGGCTGCTTTATGCATGCATACTTACACGTGCACGAGAACAGCGTACATTTTTATAAGACCTTGTTTAAGTAGACTCGCAAAAGTGTAGTAACAAATCAAATGTAGTGTAAACATGGCCATTACAATTTCCAGGCCATCAGCGGTTTGAATAGTACAAAAAGTTGAGTGCTAGTCCGAAAAGCAAGCAAGCTGCTTTTATTGTACGTTTTCACGCAATAATTGGGTAAATAAATGAATTTGCCGAAGTCTACAAGTGTATTTTGTGTTTAGCCGTATATATCCACTGCCATTGAAGAAGAAGCGATATTCACAGTCTTTATCTAGCATATTTGCTTATAAAATTTACAGACCGTGAAGTTTCAAATTATTCTTGAGGATAAAATATCACGTTCCCCCGTGAATTTGCAGCTTTAATTGGGAACTAGGCCTAGCCACGTACTGTGCCGCCGTAACGTCAAAACGAATTTACATTCTTTACAGCATTTTGTCTTTCAACCAACGGGAGGGTTATCTACTAATAAAGTAATAAATGAGGGTAACATTTATGCAGATTTTACTGAACACAAATGTTTTCAGGAAATTGGAACGGCTTATATGCAAGTTATTGTCTCTTATATTCTTACTCAACTGTGGGAAGTCGTCGTGAGAGTAAATCAAGACCCTCTGATCATTTGGTAATTTACGGGAGGAAGTCCCCAATTTGCTCGAAATATTATCAATACGTCCTATTAGTAGGAAATAAACCGTTCGTTCAAGCATGCCCAAATAAGTAGGAAGCAGTGTAATTATTTGGTCAATTAATTTTGTAGACCTTGTCTACAAGTAAACGGGGAAAGTTGCCGTACGTCATACTTTATACTTATATTGAATGTTTTTTCTCAAAATTTATGTTCCTAAAATTTTATTAGCTAGACATGTCTCCATTCAATTTCCGGTATCTGAATGCCAACACACAAACCATGGGATCACAAATAGTAAATTAGCTAATTTCGACGCATATATTTATATGCTAATGCTAATAAATGCTTCGATGCAGCTCACCACAAAATCGTATTTGCCAACCCGACCAGTTCTCTTCCTGGCGAGTTCAGGAGTTGCTGTCTGTCACCCAAGTAGACGTGCCATTCTTCCAAATGAATTTTAGATTTGAACAAAACTCTGAACCCAGTCCAATATTACAAAGTTGTTATAAATTTCAATCGTATCCCATTGTTTTCGTCGACTCTGAATTAGAGGCTTAAATGGGAGTGGTGGAATGTCCGCCATTAAAAAATTACTATTGACAACAACTGCCTATAAAGCTATTTCATCACACTACAAATTCTTGCTGAAGTTTAACGGTGCTCCTTTCCATTCTGTTCCCTAAATTAGATAACCGAATTTAATTATGAAGACACTTTCACCGACATTATATATGACCCAAAATTTGAAAAGCGAAAAGTAATTTTCTCCCTCCAAAAAAAAATATTCGCCTTCCAGAAGAGTCAATCTATTTATACAAATTAATAACTTTGTGTGGTTATGCGTGCGTGTGCTAATATTATCAGTGAATAATTTATCAGTACATAATGCATCATGCAACGTCCTTCCACCAGTTCAATTGACTTCCATTCTGATTGACAGCTGTCGATTCAATGTTTGCTGAAACGAGCATGAGGTGTAATCGTGTCTTTAAAAATTTAATAATAAACCCGTTGTCCTCTCCTTGTACTGCAGAATGCAAATACTGAATTGCTTAAGGGCGTATTTTTGTGGCCTGGGACCACTATCTTGGTGAAAGAGTTTACTTGGGTCGGTGTACGCTAAGTTGCCAGTTTATGCTAGTTTTATCTCATTACGGCCTCATGAGCCAAGGCATTTATTCGAAACATAATTCACAGCATAAAAGGCTTCCCCCATTATACTCCGCCTCATTCTCTTCTCTTTCCAAAGGAAGTAAGCATGACAAATAATATTACCCAGAAAAGTACGTACATTTACAATTCGTACAATCCGTTTACACCAGTCGGGTAATATGATAATGCTTCCTTTCCCCTGCTCACTAGCTCATCATCATCATCACCACCACCACCACCAAGAACAACATTGTGATTATTACAGAGTTTAGCTTCGCATGCATAATACGCGTGGAAATACAGTTTTTCTGCTTGGTTTGTGGCATTTCCTTCTTTGTGCAGCACCGGAATAATCCAATTTTCGTTATAAACTCCACTTCTTCTAGAAGCGATAGAATAGCACAAGTAGAACCCTTGTGGCAGATTTAGCTGTGTCAGCAGATGATACTGCTCCTTTTTCTTGGTGTCTGCATTCCTTCCCCTGTCTCCTATAGTAAATAGGTAAGCATCATTTCGTAAGTACACTTATAAATACAGAATGAATGCGTACAAATGTTAAAAAGGTAGTAAAAGGTACAAAAGAAGGAAAAACGAAGGCAATTCTCTCTTCCTCTCTCTCTCACACACACAAACACACACTATGTAGGCTTTGTGTCATTGATTTTTATTACTGCTCTTATTCCTACTAAAAATAAATATTATGCTCACTATAACGCTGCTTGTGGAATACTAACAATACAAAATGTCACATATTTATATTATATAAGTACGATTTTTTTATCTGTTGCTGGCTCGGATTGTTTTTTGTAATTTCTATTCATAATTTGTGAAATATTGCACAAATGACGTGCTATAATCGGAAACCCCCATTATAGTTGTCACTACACCACATATACTGATTTGCCCAGGGAATAAATTCAATATCGCTGCATTATAAGTGTTTAAACGGCGTCACCTTGTCCGTCCTTTTTTTCATTTCTACTCCTAAAGTAGCATGTGCCACACAAGCCGATTTGAGTAGATTACTGGTAAACTTACGTAAACTTACGTTCTTTGTCCCTTTCAACGTGTGCAGTGTGTTCCACATTGCTTTTTATTTGATTTCTGCCTGCCAGTCTCAAAATTTAAATTGTATACCCGCGCTGGTGCAACAAAATGGGGGGAGTATATAATTGCAGAAATATTACATTGATTGACATTCCTTTGCAGATACGTTCCCCTGTGACGAACGTGTCCTTGTTTGTGGACTCAAAAATAGGGAAGCGTGTCATTACAGGTTGATAATAACGAAGGGGGTAACAGCGAATAATTAACGGAATGAAACACCAGTCGGCCAAACCCACAGTCATCCTTATTTCTATCATTTACGGTAATTACGCGCTGCTCTGCAAAATACACGCATCCTGATTTTGCCGGAGATTGCCTCCCCGTAAAATTAGTTTATCCGGCAAACATTGCCGCGAACCTGTGGTGGTATGCAGGTTTTTGTAAAATGAAATTTCGATTTTGCGGAGCAGTTCTGATTCACGATATAAATAACATTACATGCCTATTTCCTCTCACTTCCTGTTATACGTACATATGGTGTGTAAGTGTGCCAGACAAAATTGAACTTGTTTTCAGGTTTTCTCTTTGGTGATCTTTTGATCATCTTGTGCAATGCTTAAAAGTGGTACCAGGGTTGCCTCCTTCAGACACATGTAGCACCATGTATTATGCATGTCTTCTCTAGGTAGTTGAATGACTTTGGTTTAATGAGTCACAATTGTACCCAATTTTCGTTCTTGTAAGTAAACAAAACAGGAGTAGCACGAGTTTACTTGGGATGACTATATATACACACATACACGCTTATATAACGCCACGCTGGTAGGCATGCTATTGGGAAGTTGTGATTTCAAACGGGGGAAAGTTGTACAACATGCACAAAAAGTACGTTGGGATGGAAGAAGGAAGCAGTAAAATTTCAGAACGTAACAACAGGAAATCCAGTTAGTCGAGGTAAATTACTGGAATTCTCCGCAATTTTCAGCGTGTACGTGCCTTTATACGTATACTTCCTACCTATACCGGTATAAGGTCTCAGGCTGTATCCCCGAATTGTATTTGGATTTCCGTCTACCTGTCTGTACGGATTTTGAGAAAGCGACTCTCCGAAAAGATAGCCATAAATTGTCATGAATTTTACTGATGCTGCCACACCAGTTCCCCTGCCATTTATCCATTCCTTTTCCCGCTGTCCCAAGGATTTGTGTACACCGCGGGTGTAGTCGCTAGCCTCTTGTCACATGTAATTACGCAGACACGCTAACAAAACAAGAGGTCAGCCCTTTCTTCTTTTGATGCAAATGGAACCACTTGGAAAGTAGTTGGAACTCTAACACTGGCATCCTCAGCACCGCACACAGCAATACCAAGAAATACTCCCCACACACATACACACAATCCAGGTCGCACAAGATATTGATTAATTTAAATTTTGAATGAAGAAATGAATGACTAATGATATAAAGTGAGTTTGTGCCGTCGGTGCCTTTCAGACTAAAAGTACATGAACTTGTGGTTGATTGTGGAGGAAGGTATATATGAGCCATGGAGTCCTCAATATGAGTCTCTAAATATCACAGCATCATCGTTGATCGTGGGATGAAATACTCAATACATACATACATGAAGGTTATCGTTGTGCCTAGAAAATCTAAAAATATGAGCATATACACCTCAATATTCAAAGTTGGCATTACAACAGCGGGAAAGGGAAAATGCGCCAGTTTTTATTGCATACACACAGGCTACACGGCTAAAAGTAGGGTGGCCTTTCTGGCTCATAGGACAATTCTACCTGGTCTCCGGTTTTCTCCCTGTCGAATAGAAACTTTCTTCATGATGTTATGCATTCCCTGACTTGTAATACTGACGATGAGTGAGTAGATTACGAAAACGGGAAAACGTCGTCGTTCAAACGGAGAAGGAGCAAGGAGTAGTGACGGCGGCAAAAGCTTACAAATAATGCACGTAGACCGGGCTAGTTTTAAATTCTTGCTATTGCCCCACTCATTTTGTATGTGGGCGCTGTAAACAGGGCTGTATAATACGTGTTTGTGTATAGGTGCCCTATAAGACGACGTCATAGTAAATGATTGAACAGTCTGGCCAACTAACTGTTTACATTTTAACCGGGGACTTTGATGATAAGTCCGGTTTTCATCGAGAAAATGAGTTTGTTTTTGGCAGGGAATGCAGAAACATTATTGGGGTTCAACTTACACCACTTTACATTGTTTTTAATAGAAACCGCACAAAGGAGAGAGGTACAGTGGGACTTATTCAGGTTGAGGTAAACGTCCGTCCGGCCATTTCAACGGTATATTATGCATATGCGCAGTACAAGTTGAACTTTACCGTTTAACTTCTCCCGGTATTAAGATTCAAAGTAAGCCGTGTTTTCTTCTTACAATTGGGAAGGTATGCGGGGAGTGATTTGTGAATTTGTGAGCTTGTGCTGCACAAGCCCAGGACAAAAGTACCTCTTTTTTTACCGCAAACCTTCTCGGTGATTTACAACGCACCACGTATAATTTTGACATTTTCGTGATAAACTCTGCATTGGGGAAAAAGCTGTCGTGGGTAGACTGATTATGAGTGACGACAAAGTCTCAAAACCAACTTATGCTGCATACTAATAGTACGGCTGGTGACCGCTGCAACGAGAAGCGAGAGAAGGTCAAGCATGGGAAAGCATATTACTTTTTTGTTCTCTCTGCTTTTGGCCGGCGTATAACCACAGCTAATTTTACGTCCTGTTTCGCCAAAAACATCGCATGTGAGACAATATTGTAAGTTTATGTCCCGATTGTTTGTTTTCCCCAGTGATTTTATTTGTGATAATAATACGGTAGAGAGGAGAGTACGAGCCTAATAATATTTATATTTTGAGTCTAGCATTATTTCCCCGTTCACTCGCTGCTCTGAGGTAGGGTGCAACAGAAATGAAAGTTGTCGTTGGACGATGACTATGATGATGATTATGGTGACGATAATAATGGAATATAGACTTGCAATTTCAATGCCACCGGATTTTATTACTTTTCCTTGTTTCCATCTACGTGACTACTAAAACGGTAGTTAGGAAACAAAAGAAAACAAAAATAAACCAAAAATTGTCAAATTTGTCATATTTATTTATTTGCCTCGTCCAACCAACGTGACACACGGAGTAGAAGACAAGTAGGTTGGATCACGCCGGCGTCAAAATATACACACAAAAGTTTGACGAAACTGCAAGTAGCCTACAATTATTGTTTACCATCTGTCGTGACAGTTTATTTTTAAGCTACCATACAGTTTGAATAATTGAGTATTACTACATCCCTCAATTATTGGGGCAGCTGTTGTGTCGTTGTTTGTTTTAATGATAAATAGCTTCTCTCTCTCCCTCTCTCTCTCTCCATTTTACTCCTGTCAATTTGTCCGGAAAAATTGTGCTGGATAAGCTTATAATAATGTGTTCACACAAATCCAGTGATTACACACTGAATCAGCGACAAAAGGAGGAGGAATTGAACTGTGTTGATTGCTATTGCTATTGCTATGATGCTCAAATGTCAACAGCGTGACAAGTAAACAAAAAGGATGTAAGTAAACAATTTTTTATTTGATGTATTTTTTCTTTTTTCTTTTTGCTTTCCCATATTTGAAGGTCTGCCTAGCATGCCTAAGAGAAGAAAAGGCATGCAAGATACATAACAAAGGAAACCTTTACTGAGGAGCGAAACTGACGATGGTATAGTGGCACGTAAAATAAATCTCTTCCCTTCTTTTTCTCTTTCATCCTCCCTCTTTGCTTGGTTGGTCGTTGACATTGTTTAAAAATGGGATCAGTACAATAGGCGTATCAAGTCACCCATGAATAAAGACATTGCTCGCTCATTCTTCCCAGCTTTCTTTCAGTCTCCATCCATCCGTTGCGTTACTACTGTGCCTGCATTTTTAAACCTCAGTGTTGCTGCTGTTATGGGCGCACAAACTCGACAGCCACGACAACGGGACTGAAGAAAAAATATGAAATGCAAAAAGAGTATCTTTGTGATTTTTGCAACAAAGCAGAAAAGCCCACCAAGAGAGAAAAATGGGGACAGGAAGTGAGTAAAGGAAAAGAAAAAAGAATGTTTGCTTGGCTGAGGCCTTCGTCATCGGGAACCGGGAAGACTATAGAGATACCTACGAACACAATTCGGGATGCGTTTGATGCACTGACAAGTTTCGTGGGACGGAACTTGGATTTCTACTTGTGGCAAAACCAATCCTAGTTTTCCTTCTGACGTAAGTTAAATAGTTAATAATGCTTTTAAGTAAAGTGCTTCATGCCATACATACATTATTTAAATCTGAATGCGCACTAAATTTATCAGAAACCTTTTTTTCCGCTACCTTCCCAAGCCACAGGATATAGGGAAGGGGAGAGGAAAGTCCCACCCGAGATATTCTCTTGGGTTATCTACTCTGCGATATACAGGAATATCTATCAGCCATTGTTATGATGAATTGTCTATTTCACAATTTTATTGGGTTATCTATTCTGTAATGCATTTGCTTATTTATCGTGTAATGCATTGGGTTATCCATCCTGCAATGCATCGGGCTACTTATCCTGTAATGTACTACGTTCCCTATGCTACAATGATACAATGTGAATGAACCCGGAACCTCAAACGTCTACTCTCACCTGACATCCTAAATATCCTGAATCCCGTAAAGTTCAACATTTCTTGATGTAACGCGACGGCGTACAAGGCGCGATCTTATTTTTAAAAATCGTTTTGTTATTATTGTTACAGTTACAACACATGCTATACAATAGGTATGTCTACTTATAGCATTATTTTCTGATATTTTCTTATTGTTACCAATCTATCTATTCCTGATAGGCTGAAGTCTATGTATTTAAGTTCAGACAAGCAAAACGGGGAGTATTACGTATGTTTCTAACCCCATTTTACCTTTTCGCTCTAAAACGCGGTGTCGACAACGATGAAGGGCTTGACTTTGCTCTACTTTCCGTTCAAGCTGAATGAGTCTCTTGTTCACGGTTTCTCTTTTCCCACCCGGAGAAGACTCTGTGTTGGTGGTACAATGTATCATGCTGTAGAAAAGGAAATTTTCTCTCTTCCTCGTGAAAATACCTTTGAAAAGGAAGCCATGGTACTCCTCCGAGAAGCGTATTACGGGGAGTAGTGGCAATGGAAGCAGGGAGCGAGGGAGAAAGAGGAAAAGAAGAGCGTGCAATAGAGATTTGTCCTAACCGCATGAATAAGACCTGACAAGAGATTTCGTTTGAATATCAATACATTTATTGCCAGAGGGGATTGATGTCCTTTCCATTCCATCGTTACAGGAGCAGAGCGTGTACACCGTAAAGCACACACCCTGGACGTATCACATTTTATCTCCGGCATGTGCGTAAGTGCTGTGTATTGTTGTCATGCATCCGTCCGCGTGTCCTTGCTTTCTCCGCACTCACAAGATAGTTTACACGTTAACTTAACAATGCCACTGATTAGTCCTGATTTTCTCTACCCATCTCCTTTCTCCTCTCACCTTGCCTCTTTTTAAAAAAAACTTTCCTTTGCATTATAAACATGGAATGATGAGAGAGAGACGATACTGTATTTCCCTATTCCCTTTGACCCACGCTATTATATCCGTCTCCGTCGGTCCCTCATCTTCCCTTTCATTCAGCTGTTCCGACTCACGCAAACAACGTAACATGCTTTATTCCTTCTACCCCACCAACTTCTTCCATGCTCTCTTCCTTATTCCTACGAAAGCTTATTTCCTACAAATGTAAAACGCTCTGATAGTTGCACGGATAACATTCCTTTACATGGCACGTTGTATCAGCATGTTTTCTCTCAGCGAGGAAAATAATCTGATACAAATCAATATTCTCCTCGGTCGGTGTGCAATTATGTCATATCTTAACAAAGTATTTTATGATGTTATGGCTCATGATTAGATGATGCATTAGTTGATATGACCAGAAATTCTCACACACGGCGTCCCCACATGTCTCATGTCCGTTTGTTTAGTTGTCGACACGAGGTACCCATGTTTCTTGATTTGCTCGACCAGGAGGAAAATCGTACGAGATTATCAGATGAACTCCATTACACATACTTGATGTCATGCACACACTTTCCAAACAATGCTAGGGGACAAGACAAGATAAAATCTTTCACTCTCTTTTTTTCATCTCTTTATTTTTTCTCGTTCTCACGCCTTCCAAGGCATTATCTTTTCGGTATATAAAAAACGACAAAATGTTGCACAATATTTTTCTCCGGGTTATGCTAGATACATCTCGGGAAAAGGATTACATTTTTGTGTTTTTTGCCCTCCTCTCATTTCCAATAAGAATACGAAAGAGGAAGCATCCCGAGAAAAGAAACAGCAGACGAAAGAATAACATTGAATTGTCTAAACATACGGCAGCTGTGTGTCAATATGAACATTAACTGTGGGTGACACTTGGCAGCTGATAGAAAACCAAAAGATTTTTTTATCCCTTCCATTACATGTATTTCGCCGGGTTATGTCCGCTGTACCCTCGTGGAGCTTTACATACCTACCGGTATAGTATTTTGTGTAAAAAAAAACTTGCAGAAAAGTTATTCCTTTTTCTGTAAAAAATAACACATCTCATTTCATTACACAAAGAGAGATGAATAGAGAGAGAGAGAGAGGGGGAGGGGGGTAGGGGATAGTCTGAGGGAACATACATGCTGGCAGACATTTTTGGATACATCCCCATTTCCCAACTTTGCTGTCACCGTTCAAGTATCACACCAGTGCGTTCCATGTATTATTATTACTAGAGCAGGAGAAAAAAGCAAAAAAACACTACCCTTTTCATATCTTATTCTCGTTTGAACACTATTTTTGTCGCAAAAAGGTATTTGTATTCTTCTTTTTCTTTCCGCGTCCCTTCTACATTTTTCCTCTTGACTGTGCAATCGTCGGGCTGAGGAAGACCGGGAAAGAAAAGAGAAAACAGCGTGGTATCATCATCATCATCGTCGTCGTCGACGTCTTACAATCGTGATCGTGATCACGAAGAGATGAGGATGAGGCTGAACTGGCTTGCTCTCTTTTTACTCTCTTCTTTCCGTTCGCTATTTTTATTTTCCTGACGGGCCTGACTTGTAACTTTGCAAAGCAAGATACACACACACACACATACCAGCCAAACGTAGCAGAATAAAAAAACAACAGTAGTAGTGGCAATGCAACATCAACTACTCCATCACCACCGCCACCACTACCTCACCAGTGAAAAAAAACATAGAACAAAGTTAGTAGAAGAAAAAAAAATGAAGATATTCTTTACGCTTGGAAAAAATGCACGAGTATAGGAGTGAACAAAGTCTGCGAGTGTTGTGCTTATAAGACCAACACGGCTACTACCGCTATACTATCACTGTTTTTATCGGGATTGTTACTGAAACATACGGGTTTTCTACTGTCTCTCTAGGGAAATCATTTATCTCCAGTTGAAGGCGGAAGAAAAGTGGAGTAGTACTAGAGGCGTGTGTGTATGCATTATATAAAATTTACGTCGTTGGAGTATGTGTGTGTGGCGACAATGTTGCACTATTTAGGCTTAAAAATAAGGAAAAAAACAGGCAGCAGGGAGAAGGAGAGAGAGAGAGAGAGCAAGTGAGATGAAGACAGACATATTTGTTCACCATGATGATATTGCTACATCAGATCAATTCAACAAAACACGCTAGCACTTTCCCTCTCTTCCTACAACTTTCGTGTGTTTTTTCCTCCTTCTTCGTCGTCGTCGTCGTCTTTTTTCTCTTGTTTTGGGAAAGGGGAGAAACGACTCTATTACTGGTATACTTATTTTTCATACTTTTCCCTCTTGTCAGAGAAATGCGTGAAAAATAAAAAAAACAGTTTCCCACATTGATTTCTTCCCCTGACAGATTTCATCTGCAACGTGGATCTAAATACAACTTTCTGACAATATAAAATGCAAACTTGGCTTAAGATACGCATAGGTATCGTATTTATTTAAATGGACAGATTTTTTACTTTATATTTTTGCCACTGTTTGGTGTAGCAGGCACACACTCCTTTTATTTTTGTATCTCTCGCAAAAATAGAAACGACTTATGGTTGTTGTGCTTGATCCAAAATTCTTGGTTAAATGAAGGTTACCGTATTGTGGATACGGGAGAAAAAATGCTTTCTCCAATATAAACAGCAGGAGTATTGGGGGAGGGGGGTTCCGAGTGGTAAAAAATCTGTTTGGTGATATGATATGGAGTAGCAAGTACGATTTGTATGGGTAATGTACACGTCATGTGCGTCATGCAATATGCATGTCATGAATGTACGGGTATAGAAATGTCTCGCAAGTTTCTCTCCTTTTCTCTTCCCTTTTCCCCATTCCATTTAAAAGTCGAACCGTATTTTATTCAGGTAGTGAAGGTGAAAGTGGGTAAGAGATACTGACGCTGATGATTCTCTCTTGGTCTCATCCCGTTTGAAAGAAGGCTAATCTGTCAAATAAAATTAAAATGGATAGCTTGTTTCGTTCCGAGTGAGGAAGGAATAAGAAGAAGAAGAAGAAAAATGTCAAAGTATTTGCGAACGTTAACGTCAATAAAATGCAAACGTCAGCAGAAGACGCAATGTAGTAAAGTGCTTTCTATTCCTTCCTTATGCTCCCCATTTTCTTCCTATATTGTAAGTAGCGCATACACTTCCCAGAGAGCCATTTTGTACGTGCACGGTACAGAGAGTAATGCCAAAATGTATTTAGTCTGGAGTGAGAGAGAATTTGACGTCTCCAGGTCCCATGTTGTATTTCTCAAAATAATGCATAAAAAGCCTTCTCGAAAATATCGCCCCTTTTCAAGTGTCTTTGGGTTTAAGCAAAAAAAACGAAATGAATTAGCTATAAATTTTACTGATGCATCGTCTTCCCGTTGGGGGTGTTTTGTATATGCGTGTACTTTTGTGGCATCATTTTTTTTGCTGATATAAGTGATGAAGGGGGGTTCATAAAGTCATGACATGATCAGGAGTACCCTGACATCGTGATGTTGATATGGCAAAGCCACAAATAGTTGCATCCTTCTCCTCCTTTCGCCTCACTGCATTGCCCAACTTTTGCAGAGTCATCAGATAGAATCATGTTATGACTTATCTCATCACCACCACCATTCACATCCCATACAACTGTAAGATCATAAAGTTTATTCTAGACGAGACCAAATACATACTTGTATGATTGCCAGGGTAAAATATAGACTTTCTCTGCCCTCAATTTACTCCTTTCCCATGATCACCGTCATAACGGTCATTTTCCGAGTGTGCAGCGAGAGAGAAAAGGGAACAAAAGGGAGAGACTGGACAGTACACGTACATCTCGGCATTTTTTTCTCGTCATCATATCAGTCATCATCACTACCGTGCTAAACTTCATTCCTATTAGTTTCATATCAGCAAGAAAAGCATTTTTATTGCGATCATTTTGCTATTATTTAAAAAAAATATTATACTGACAACTCGACTACGCGCTTTGAATAAAGTTGCACTATAAAATAATACGTCCAGTGTTGTTCTTGGGGAATACCGCGGTAGAGTTGGATAACTCTTTGTTATTTGTTTAAATTTTTTATCTACGACGGGGGTGTACTTTCCAAGGTTGCCTAAGTGACACTTGCTTATATAACTCGACCTCCACAGTGTATCCAAAAAGTACCAAGATATTGCTATTTTTGAAGGTGGGGTAATTTTGAGAGCACAGCTTTATTCCTTGCAATGTAGGCGCACATGTGTGTGATATGTATCATAGCAAAAAAGTTTTTATGCAATATTTGTGTACACTGCAAAACAGCTGGCTATTATACATCCCCAATTTTTTGTAAAAAAAATCAATAGAATAGAAGGTTGCCCTTACACGAGAAAAATCTCTGAAATACCTTACAGGATCGCTGTAAGGTGAACACGACATCGTCACTTTTTTTCTTCACGAAAGAAATTTTTGCTGAAGAAATGATGAACAGCCTTTTGATCTTGTTCGCTTGAATGGAATGGAAAATTCCACTCTCTGATAGGTAATACATCGCCGTGCATCATCATCATGCGATATGTACATCTGTGAAGCTACCACTTCTATCGCTCAATGAATTGGAAACTTTTTTCTTCTTACTTTTCATAGACAAACAACAAAGTGAAATGTCCTTCAACTATGTGTTTGGTCACGATGTTACATAATATTTATATGATACTATGGAAATGGAACTGGAAAAATGTACCGTTAGTGTAAATGCCTGTCTACCTTTCCACCGGTGGGTTTTGTAGCTGTTGCACTACTACTACTATTACTACTACTATCCCTTCAAACTAATGCTTCTTCTAAGTTCTCTAACTATAACTACACCACAGTATCGTTGTTCAGTCTATTTTCTACCACTACCACTGACTCGTCGGAGACGTGGATCATCCATAAGTAATGCCAATAAGAAAATGAAACCTGTGCAACGCAGCATGTTGCCTGAGTGGTGGTGGTGTGTTCGTGATCCCTTTTGAAGTTCTCTTTTTGAAGGATCCTTTTTGAAAAACCGGAGAGTCAGTCAAGCTTCCTAACTTTTGAGAGTACTCCCTGTGAGCGGGGGCACTTCCTCTAAAGATACAATATACAGTTCGTCCTTCTACATTGCCTGCGACCCCAGGTAGATTTCAAATGATTAGCTGGCTTTTATTATAAGTCATAAATTGCTGGCTTATAGAAATAGGGACAAACCGAATGTACATGTTTACATGGATACAATCCTGAATGAAAAAAGAAGGAATTTGTAGTTCACTTAAGAAAAAAGTTGCAACCTGCCTGGTGCGAGTTCGACGTCGCGGTCCTACTTCTTCTGATGAACTCACTGCTGACATGTTTGCGTTTTCTGAAAAGGTATCTCACAAAATTGTACATAAACTTTACTCTACTTTTTATTCCTTCTTATTACTATGCAATTCATCGGCACACAGCCAGAGAACAACGTCAGTAACAACACCCCACGTAGGTAACCATGGAGTAGTAGTAGTAGGTGGCCGGGAGTTGGGTTGTTATTCTCAGGGCCTATTTGCAAAAGAGAAATGTTACCAAAGAGACGCACAACTCTAAAATTGTGCACGGCAAGAATATACAGCTTTTAGCGGTGTCAGTAGTACCACACACCAAGGTTTATAGTGTTCAAGACTGTCGATGTCGATACATTTCGTTCCACCTTTAAGTTTTACTACCTTTCAAGTACTGTGTACAGGAGCGCCTCTATTTTGTTATCCACCATAAATACGCTTCTCTCTCTCTCCGTTTGCCTCCTAAGCTAAAAACAACACGTCTAAAAGCCACCATGTTCCCATCAGCGACACTGCCTTCCACACACACCAAAAATTACAAAGACAGAGACAAAAAGGCAATAGCAACGAGACGAGACCGTGTGTTCAGGCTATAAAAGGAATATTAACTAAATATGTTGTAAACTTGTGAAATGAAGGGTTTTACTGTTTTCGTTCCAACCGCTAATGTCTCTGTCTCGGTTGTTGTTGTTTTTTTTTAAAGAAAATCATTATGAATATTAGATACGACCGAGAATGTACTTTTTGCGAGGAAACGGAAATAAACGGAAACCAATTATTTTTTTCTCCTTTTCAGGGTACAAGATAAAAATCTTGACATTTTGGAAGAAAAGTTTCAAAAGGAGATATTCAAAAGACTCTTTTTATTCAGATAGTATAATAATAGTTGCCTGGCAACGGAGAACAGAGAATGGGGAAGATTTTGGCAACACAGTATCTAAATTGGAGCAAATATAATTTGTAATAAAATTATATTTGCGTTCCCAACTCCGAGAGTCTATGTAGCACGGAGAAAGTAAGATAACGAAACCATAGAGAGAGAGAGAGGGGGGATGGAGTAACCTCTTCAATTTAACAGACTGTTCTTTAAAATTTCCTTCCTTGTTTCTTCCTCATTGCTTCGGTACCTAAACAAAGGGAAGGAAGCACTCTACTTGGTAAATAAGGAAAGGAAAACCTCCGAAAAATTTCAGTCAATTAGAGATGTTTAAAAATTTAGACAGGAAAAACGTGGCTTAAAAATTCACTTTTTATGTGTAAATCCATTCTCTCTTTCTTCTCCCTTTTCTTTTCTTCTTCGCTTTGTATTATCTGGCTTCTTTGGATTTTTCAGTTGAATTATCTATAAGGGCACTGGCACGGTCTGGCTGGCTGCTTCCGTGCTATAAAACATTTATTCCTCTATTTTTAAAAAGATTTCATTGCTGAAATGGAAACCTGTGATCTGTGAACCAAGTGCTGGTTTAGTTGTTGCATTTTTCTATGTGGGCACACAAAGAAGCAGTTGTCTAGAATACAAAACAATATTACTTCCCAGCCAGTGTATTTATGTATTTTTGGGGGTTCCGTCTGGAACTGCATTAGCTACTGTATGCATTCACACTCTTGTATTGTCCGTCCATTTAAATTGGCTTACACAAGTTAACCGTTACTTTTTGTGCAACGAAAACCAAAATTCGATAATATTATTGGCAACCACGGCAACAAAGATAAAAATTGCACAATGAAATTTTACGTAGTGTATGGATGACTTTATGCTCAATTGTTTGGTTCTGTCATGATATACAAACTCATTTTACAATTTCTAGTGTAGAAAAATTGAGGTCATTCACCTTACATTTTCCCCCATTTCTGGCGCTACTTTTCTCAATCCGTTGTTGCGGTTTATTTACATTTTTAGTCGGAGTCACCTAAAAGCTCCCTATCTTCTATCTTGGATTTATTTATTTTTCTTAGACCCTTTCGCCTTTCATTCGTCTGTCGTGTTTTATTTACTTGTTATCCTTTTTGTAACCTTTTGCAAACACATTGGAAATCAAAAGCAGAATCATTGATGGTCTATAAGAGCGCATTTTCATATAGCCTAACCCTGTACGCGTTTGTGCCGAAACACCAAGAGTGATTGGAGGATGGATAGAAGGGAGATACAAAAGTAGGCCAATTTAATGAAACATGAATTTTGAAATGAATTGAAGTTTGGCCGTCCATTGTTCTGTTGTTGTTGTTGTTTTTTTTCCTTTGCCGAGTGCCCTACTGCCATAAGGAGTGCTATTCGATCTGTGTCTGGACAAGAGCCTCCTTGTTGTAGGTAATAGCAATGGATGCGGAAATCAGCGGGGATAATCGACCAGCGGTCGTTTGTTCGCCATTTACCGTAATAAAATGCCTAATGCATTACACATGCATGCTTCCGTGGGGAGAGTATAAATGCAATGCATTTCCCTACCACGTTTTATATTTCTTCCCGAACAAAGATATCTCTTAAAAGATTCCCATTATTGACTGTCTGAAGCGCATCCTTAAACTCCAGAGGTTTTCTTCTCTTAAAAAGTAATTTTCAGTTTTACTGCCTGCCCGCTGGACCTCGGTATGTATTTGTCTACCTATAAACGAATAGTGCGATTGTAGCGTGCAGCAGCCAACAAACTCGTTGTTATATAAAGGGTAGCATCTCCTTCGTCATATGCTCCTTCCAGCTTCACGCTAACCCCCTTTCCCTGCCAATCTCTAATCCAGGGCACATGCAAGCACATTTGTCTGGTTTCTTTGTCCCCTCCTTTTTCATTCATCAGTTATCCTATTTTTTTTCCACCTCCAGATCTCCACCTCTCCTTCTTGGTGGGTTCTTCGGTGAAGTGTATGGCGTGTTGGAAAAATACACATTTTACTTCACATGTATGCAACATTAAATATGATGAGAGGAAAGATCTTGAAGAGTGAAAAATATGAAAATTCGATGATTTATGACAGGTTTGGGTGTGCGTCAATCCATCGTTTGGGATAGGAGTAAAAAGAAAGCAGACCTTTTTTTCTCTCTTTTCTCTCTCTTTCCTCATACATGTACACACGCACAAACGGAGTTTTAACTTGTTGTGCGTATGTTGAGAAGAATAAAATTGTGAGAATAGAATGTTAGGAAAAAAGGTCTGCTATTTAATATTGATATATGCACAGTTACCAACGTAAGAACGTCATGAATATCAACAATATGAGCAGATGCTCAATGCTCAAACATCAGCAGTTGGAACATTAGTTGTGAGAAGAACATCATTCATAGTAATACTACCACTAACAAGGAAACGTTGCTGTGGTAATGCACGATTGTAGAAAGGGAGAGAAAGTCAAACTCCCTGTTGTACGATGCTTATACATAACATTAGTATTACTCAAGCGTAAGCATTTACTTCCCTGCTTGACTCTTTCTTTCGTGCAAAGAAGAAACAGAGTAAAGCACGTCTTCCAGCAAAACACGCCACGTGTTCCTTATGTTCTTTTAACACACACCAAGCAATACCATGATCGTATGTTGTGAAGTCGCCATCTTAAACTTTTCCATTACACCAATTTGTGTGTAACAACTCGTTCTTTCATATCCGATATTTTTTAATGTCGATTTTTCTCGTTAAACATTAATTGCCGACTACTACTTTCTCTACGAACGATTATTTCACCATGTCGTAGAATGTAACTGAAGTACAATCCGTTTTCTAACCATCGTCTAGTTTACAATGTACCCAATTTGTTTTCTCTTTTGTCGCACCTTCTATCATCTTTGAGATTCGCACACGACGTGCCATATTTTCTACACGAGGAGAGAAGCTACATTGCGAGAAAAAATCAAAGCAAAAGGCAAAAAGGGAATATTTAGAGCAGAAAAAAATACACACATCCAAGAAGCTTTCTACCTCCGCGGAAAGCATCCCTGTTCCCTATCCCTAAAATGAACACACATCGTCCTTGCAGCAAACGTTAAAGGGAGCTTACACACGTAGATATGTGGGTTGTACTGGTGGTGGGCTATTTATCAACATCACGGTAGTCATCATCATGTGGCATCATCCTTCATTCCATTTAGTTGGCTGACAGACCATAATACATTTTAATAGGGCTTCTTTTCTCCGTCTGCTCTCTCTCTCTCTCTCTCTCTCACTCTCTCTCTCTCTCTCTCTCACTCTCTCTCTCTCTCTTGCTTTTCTTATTCTCTCCGAAAATGTGAGAGCAAAAAGGCAAGTGGAGTGAAGTGTATCATGGAAGACGTTGGTGGTGCAGTAGGACTATCATAAGGTGAAATTCCCGCAAATCATTCTGATGACTACGACTTGCCGATTATAACGTACCATACTACTTACTATCTGAGAAAGTAAATGAGGAAAACATAAGCCAACAAACGGCTCACTGAATAGGATGGCTCAACCGCGTGTTTCTCTTTATACGTATAAATATTCGCGAAACTCCAGAATCATCATTTCTCCTGTCAACAATTTTGTTTCTCCAACAAGGCCGCCACCGCACCACTTTTACCCTACTGTGTGTGTGTGTGTGTGCTCTTATGTTTATAGGACTAATCAGTTGATAACAGTTGCGATGTATCTATAAGCAAACAGGAGTATTAGTCCACAACAAGACCAGAGAGCGGGGAAAGGGAAGCACTTTCGTTGAGAAGATATAGGGTAACAGTAGCAGTGGTGTTCGGCTTTTTCCTTTTTGACTGACTTTTTAGGTAAAGCATGTTGATTTTGCGTGCGCACACGACATAATGAGGAATGATGGGATTCCTCTATACTTAACTAACGAATGCACGCATGCATGCATACCACAGGGTTGCATGCAAGAAAAAGCAGAGGGAGGTAGATATCAGGAAAGGCAAGCACACTTTGTGGTATTCCTTTCCCTTATTCGCTAGTACATAATATGTTGATGGTGATAGCTATTCCGGGATGATGACGATGATGATCAGGGAAGACGAAAAAATGAGTTGATTTCGATCCCATTTTAAAGAAAATAAAGCACATAAAATTTTGTTCTCTTTTCCCTCTACCCTATCATACTTTTCTTGATCAGGATGATGATGAAGGAAGGTCTGCTGTTGAGGGGAAACACGAAAAACGTAAATGATAAATATAACACAAAAGCAAACTGCAGGTCTACGGAAAATAAATAAATATATATGCCTACCTTGCCTACACATGCAATCTGCTGGTTGACTAGTGCCTCAAAAAGGAAATTCTCTGGTTATTCATTTATATCATTACTGTACGGCTTTTTTTCTCTCCTCCTTCTTCCCATCATCATCGTCATTATGTAGTTACATTTTGGTGGTAGATTCTCATCTTGTTTGTGTGAGTGATTTTATTTTTTGTAAGGGCCTCATGTTTCCTGGTGGAAGACGAGTGAAAGCGGCATACACGGTTCTATCTTTGGTGAATGGGGAAAAATTGGAGAAAGGGAAAGGAAAAAATGACTGGTATATCGAAGAGTAAAGAACAAATCAGCCAGGAAATACACACGTGGAAAATAAATGTAACACAATATTAGCAATAATGCGCGTTGGCAGATGGAGAAAGAGGAGAGAAAGAGGGAGAGAGAGGAAGAAAGGATAAATATTGTTATGGAGTCATTCACCAGTGTGCACCGTACAAAATACAGCATGTTTCCACTTTCCACTGATAACCTCAACTGCAGGACACTGACCAGGTCTGCTGGTGTAATAATAGTGTTTCCCCATTTTAATTTTACAAGGTATGAGTACGGACGGGACTTGTTATGGGAACGCACTTCCTGATTTGAACACAGGGTAAACTTGTAAACAAGCGCAGGACGAAATGTCCATTCACTGAGAGAGAAAGCGTGAAGGTGTTTTGTGTTTACAAGAAAATACATAACACAACGAGGTGTAGAGTGATGATATAAAGGTGATTTGAAAGCAAACTTTGTAAAAGGAAGCATAAACCCGGGAAATGGTTGATTTTCTTCGTACTACCTATAAACAATTTTCTTCTTGAGAAAATCCTTTCCCCTCACTGTTTCATCATTATTGAAGGGGCTGATTTGAGGGAATGATGTGTAGCGAGTGATACTTATTCAAAGACACCTTAATGTAGTCCGTGTTTGCACTCATTTGTACCGTAATTCCCCTGATATTTTCCACCTTACAAACTCTAAAGAAACGAGCAAGTTGGCTTTCCGTTTGGAACGACCAACGCCCTGGAAATACAAAGTAGTACTTCAAACAAAGGAAAAAACGTAAGGTATATTTTGTTTTTCGAGAAGAACAATTCTTGTTACGGCAATAAGCAGTAGTAGAAGTAGTAGTAGTATTTGTAGCAGTAGTAGTGTGGTAGGACAAATAAATGCATATTTACCCTTTCTGTTATACTGAAAAAATAGTGTTTCACGTACGCAATGTGAGTTTACAACGAATATAAAGTGAATAACCAAATCCAAACGTGTAATACGCTGGCCGGGAGGAGGACCCAAAGCGAAGAAGGAGGAGGACCAGGAAATCCAAAGGAAAATATAATGCACAGAAAAAACAAATATTGTACATTCACTACAATAGAGAAATAGATTGCCGGAGAGAGAGAGAGGGAGAGGGAGAGCGACAGAGGGAAACGTAGAAACGGGTAAAATTTGTACCAGAAGAAGAACCAGACAAGGTTATTCATGATATCAATAAATCATTATGTTGATAGCAAAATAACTCTGCTTTCATAAACGAGCCAGCCAAAGGTCCAAATTTTGAAATAATGGCTAATGCCAGCAACTTCCTGTGCGTCAGAGTCAGCAGAGAACAAACTAACAACCACCGTCACCAACAGCAGCCGGAGTAGTAGTAGCAGTAGCTTTCCAAAATTTTATCATTATTATACCACCAACCATCACAAGCATAAAGTTCACAACAATGCAATGCAGCAGCAGCAGTAGTAAAACCAGCTCTTGTGCAAAAAAAATCTAAAATGTATTATTATTATGTTCACTATGCCAACTCCAAGAAAGTATGCATGCTTTCACCAACTTACCTACATACAAATAATCAACTTTCGTACTGTTCAACCTCTTACGTGTGTAGATAAATACAAGACATGTTGTCCAACCACCCATGATACAAACATGCAAACAAGCATCTCTATAACAACGCTACCATTTAAGTTCAGAGTAGAAGACACGTAATAATTTGCATAACTACAAAATGCAATTAAATTGAATGATAAAAGAAATGTAAAAATGTGACAAATGATTGTATGCATTTTTTCTCTCTGTAGCAGGTGTATGCACTGCACTGCATAATTTGGTTTTAATAAACAGCCCTACAGCTGGTCAGCAAGTGGTGGTCAACTACCAAGTAGACGATGTATTGAAGGCGTTGGTAACATTAAATGGAATTATTGTCACTAATGAGATTGTGCGTTTCAAGGTAAGGATGATGTGACTCTAACCCTAACCCAACTTGCCTATATATAAGGTTTTCATTTGTAGGTGTGTTGTCGGTATGGAAACATTTTAGAAGGTGGAAAAAACGTGAAAAACATTCTTGTCAAGTTGTTTCCTTCCAATTTTTTCCCCGGTTGTTGTAAAGTCTGATCATGAATAAAATGAGTCTTGTTTGACGATAACTTTATACTACACAGGACAATTCATTTGAAAAGCGGGAAGAAAAAGTTGCACATTTAACTATATCATGTAGGTATGTGCACACAAACCTATATAAATGTACAAGGCTACCGGGGAAAGTTATAAAGGATGACGAGTGAGAAAGAAAGGGCGAAAAAACGGCAGCAGAGAGAAAGAACGAAGTTTTCTTGCTTTTGCTTATAAAAATGATAGTGGTACAATGCAATCGTAGAATAGAACCAGGGAGTTAGTGACGGTAATGCTGCTACTACAGAGATACATGTTATACTTTCTGTTTTTTACACTTTCTTTTTTTCTTGCAATCTTTTTGACACAGTCGCACACTCACACATAGGCACTGTCTCTCTATATATTCTTTTCTTTGCTCTCTTTTTATACTTTCTTTTCTTATTTCTTCTTGTTCTTCCTTTTATTTCCTCTCATCCCATTTACAGTCCTGAATGAGGAGAAGAAGAGGAAGGCATGGAGATGACGAAGGAGACGGAGCCGACGACGAATAAAAAAGAGAGAAAAAAGTTTTGGCGGAAAACCAGAGAATGATAATCATTCGAGTCGTGACGAAGAGTATTCCAAAAGAAGGAACTTAATGGACAAGTCCACACGCAAGGAGAAATATACATGTGTGGCCAAGTTGAAAAGCTCACTCGTACCGAAAAAGCAAAGCTACGTGTGAACACAAATAGGGAGTTTGTTTTTACTAAAAAAGGGAAAATTAAGAAGGAAGAGCGGGAGAGAAAGAGAGAATCAGTTAACCCGAGATATGTTTACCCACTCCTGGAGTGTAACAAAAGGTATGGTTTTTCATGTAAATAAAATATTTGCTCGAGTTGTATATTTTTTGTGCAAAATAGCGATATGAATTTCTTACGAGTCTCCATATACATATATTCGCCCCTGCCCAATTTATTTATAGGATTCTTTCCCTGGCTTTCTCTTATTTTCCCGTTTCATCGATATATAGGTACCAACAAGATAGCCGCGTTGTTGCGTCATACTTATAATTATAAAAAGCTACGTAGCCCTGGTAGCGGTGGTATACTAATATTCCCCCCTTGCATTTTGCATCAGCTTATCTTTCAACCTGACACCAAACGTAGGGAAAGACAGGTAGGATATTTTTAGGAGGCTGTTTCTTCCCTGACTTTTGGTTCCTCTTAAAAGAAAATGAGGAAAAGGTAGATACGAAGAGAAAAAAAATTATGAAAAGTAGCAGTGTGGTAGGTAAGTAGGTTTTGTAAATTGTACACAAAAGTGCACACGACAAAAAACTCGACAATACAAAGGGTTTGAAGAAACGATGTTTTTATCTCCCACTCCCTACCAGCCAGCGTGGAGACTGCGGTGGGAGGCAGGTAGATGTGTGTCTGTGTGTATAGGATACGGTTGGTGGTTTTTCGAACGTACATGGAAGTGGTACGGACATCCCTGTCGTGTCATCGTCTGGTACTTATTACAGTACGGGCAGGGTGCGGACACCATCAGCACCACACCAGCTACACCATCAAAGAAAGTACATGTTTTATTTTGCCGTCCTTTTGAATGTTTGAAAGAAAAGTGGTTAGGTATATGGTAACAACAAAAACACCACCGCCGCCACCAGCATCATCATCATCAATGGTGTAGAATTACGCCTCGGTTCAAATTGAAGCTTCCTTCTTTCTCGTTTCAGGTTTTCCCTTACTCCTTGACTAGTTGCTTTTTCTTTTTTTATTTCCACTACATACGATTTCCCCCAGAAAAAGTCTACGCTTGTCGATAAATGAACTGGCTTATATCGCCTAAATATGCTATCGCCTTCTTCAGCTTCTACCTTTCTCGCCCCCCCTCTCTCCCCCGGTCGTTTTACCCTTCACTGTCGCTTCATATTATTTCCCCCTCTATCTGCTAAAACTTTTTATAATAATACTTCTCTATATATTATTTGAGCTGAGTGACTATGGTTTTTTTGGACGCGCTCCTCTGTCCTCTTTCTCTCGTTTTCCATTTATAACCGTCTTGATAGCTCACCCAGCAGACAAAGTATTTACTCCTTGCCTTTACCTTTTTATCTGTCTACCTTTCTAGTATTAATGGATCCACTTCTCCACTTTCTCCTACTTGCTCACCGTCGTCGCCGTCCACTTTCCAATTTCACTCAACTCCTTTGATGTTTGTCTCTATTAGCTCTCTTTATTACTTATATGTTCTCTGCCTGCCTAACCCGGTTCCGTCTTTCTCTTTTAACCAAAACATTTCTTCTCTCTCGCGCTCTCTCTCTCTTTTTTCTCATCCTTGATGTACTCTTTCGTTTGTTGTTGTTATGTGTGTGTGTGTGTGTATATATGTATATATTTGGATTATTACATATTTGTGGTTTAGTTTACCACCAGGGCAGAAATACGAAAAAAAAATAAATAAGAAGTAGTAACACTCGGTTTGTTTCTTTTACCATTTTCCTTCTCATTACTATTACGGAGGAGTTTTTGTGTAGGTGGGCCCACCAAACTGATGTCGGATAGCGTTATGCACTTTTTTCGATTAACTCGGTTGATGCATGCAGGTATTGACACCAGAGGAGTGCAGGTACGATGTACCGACAAAAGGCTCTTTTTTCTTCTATGCCTATAGACACACGAAACAAGGCGGTTGCATGCAACATGCAACTTTGAACGTGCAAGTAGAAATGCACCACGCACCCTAGAACGTCGAATGCTTAAACAGTTCCAACTTCCCACATGATAACGTATAAATAGTCACGGGAAAACAAATTAATTTTGTTTCACATTTCCAAAAGAACTGTAATACTGTATCATGCATAATTTTGAGTCAACACAAGGTCTCCATCAAAATCCTTATTGCATTTGTTGATGCCATTTCCCATTTTTCTTATTTCATGACCAGATTCGTATTTGAGTCATTAACAAAAATTATTTTGTTTGGTTTAGCGTTTCCACTTTCTCTCTTCCTCTTCCCGGTGGGGTTTCAACGTTTCCAAACGGAGAAAATTCATAAAAACGGTCTATATCGCTTCTAACCGGGAAGCCCTCATAAAGTCGGTAAAACGTAGGAGTATTAAACCATCACAATTACTCAACTATTTTTCTCTGGTTAGGTGATTACATTGAGTTTTATAAGACCCATAACGTGAAATATCCTGCCGCCATATTAAAAGTAGGAAGTACAGGAAACAAAAAGGAATGCATACTTTATGAGACTGAAATGAGAAAAAAAATAAGGACAAAGTGTGCTAGTGGTTTAAACGACAGTCATGCACCTGCTCCGCGCAGTTGGGTGTCCCGTACCCTGCGCCGTCATCGCCACATGACAAACACAAACAAGGTAACGGCACCTTTTTCCTTAATTTTTGAAAAGTAATGTTTTTAGTTCAAATGCAAACGAACAGGTGACGTTGTCATTCTTTAAATAAAAAAACCAAGAAAAATATTAGTCCATTTCTCTCCCTTTCCCGCCTGTTTCCCCATACCCTAGATTAACACCGACTACCAAATTGTATCGTTTTTCTAATAGGCACGTCATAATGTTTTAGTTGCATGTTCACTTCGTTCAGGGAGACCTTTGGTGAAATGTGTGTGCTCCAGTAGGCGACAGATGAGGATAAAAAAGGAGTAAGTGCATAATATTTAGAACTGCCTAATTTTAAAGTGGAATATATTTGTTTGCGAGTGTGTGGAGCTATTGACCCACGATTTTATTATTGTGTGAGGAAAATTATGCAATAAACAGTCCACAAAAAAGTCCCTTGCCTGCAGGCTTCTGTCTATATGAGTATAACAATTTGTACAATACGTATGAGTTAGTATCCCGTGTTTTAATTATGCACGAAACGAATTAACATGAACATGGAACCAAGCATGTAACTGATTTTTTTCCAAACAAATCCGTTTATCTCCTGTGTTTCCCGAAAGCAATCTCATTTTTTGCACTCAAACAACAAGCATATCAGCAAAGAAGTATTTATTTTTCGGATAGGCAAAAAAAATGAAAATGTAACTTGTTTTTTTTGTTTGGCGTTCAGAACGACCTTACTTTCCATTTTGATATACAAGACAGGTTGTAACGCTTAACGCTTGTCATATCTTAATTTTTGTTTCGTATTATTGCTAAAAGTGGGTAGGGGCAAGTTATACGCGCCAAATTATGAATAATTGCTAACTGTATAGTCGATTGTCCTTAGAAAAAATTGGACGTGGCAGCGCAACTCCCTTTTGAATAAAAATAAGTAAGCTACTCGTACAACCTACTTGACTGGATAAAGTATCGAAATAAATGATGGCTTGTTCGATTTTTTATTACTTCTGGTTCCTACCTCTGCAATCTCATAAAAGGCCTTAATGTCAGCTTCTTTTTTCCTGGATACAAATAGACCAATTTAACAAGGCAGAAAAAAAGTTTGGCAATGATGGTAACACGACGATAGGCGTATATAGGTAGATTCTTCAACAAGAGAAAACTCGCCACAACATTCATTAATGTCGTTTTTTTCTGTAGTTTTCCCTTTTATAACTATTTCAAAGAAATAGCTTGTTTTCCAGTTATTTTCCCCCAAAATAACCAGGCGAATTACAAGTAATTTACAACGCATGAAAAGGAACGGACCGTTTTGTGGCACTAAAAGTGTTATGCAGTCAGTAAACAGATGCCCATTACAGTAAGTGGCTGGGGCAGGCGGGCTGTATTCTTTCTTACGTAAATACTTTTATTATAACTTTTTTGGATGACCAGCCAAAGGATGAAAACAATGCACTTGCACACGTACACACACACACACACACACACACACATAGCTGCTCTCAACACAACACAGGGTAGAGAGTGCAACTGATTGTGCAGGGAGAAAGAGAGAGATGAAGGATAATAGACCGAATGTGTAACATATGGCACCAGGTACAAAGTTGCTTTTACTATTTTTATTCCTCTCTCTCTCTCCTTGTCAAACAGTTTCTCATTGTTTTGTTTCACTCCCAATGCTCCAAGTTTGTCACTTTACTTTCTCTGACAGTTTTACGTTACACGGTGACAACATGATTAGATGGTAGCCTTCGCTTACTCCATACGCCCATTTTCACTTCTTTGATCAACATAAGCCCACTCACACAGTCACTTGTAAGGAGATGTAACAAGGAGCTTTTTAATGGGTTACCAATAATAAGACAGGCCCTACATCGTTCTCATTTCCATCTCTGTCTGAATGCGTAGCATGTTGCTACTAGTAATGTCTACCACGCGGTATACATGACCTTTGATGAGTAAGGGTGTTTTACTGTAAAACGTTTAAGTCATTTACGACGATTCAACTCAACTGAAAACTGGACACGCATCGTCCATCAAAAGCAGAAAAGTAAATTTTTCATCACATATACATCCCATCACACACGTTAATTGTTGCACCTTCAATAAATACTTACAAATATTTTTACAAATCCATCAAATAGGTTGTTACAGCAGATCAGTACACTAGCGCCATCTCACATGGTATTGTCAAGCACAACACACTTTAACCTAATGTTTTTAAGCGTTGCGAGCCTCAGGGGTGGTGTTTTGCATAATAAAAGCTTTAGGGCGTTGTGTAGTGTAATCAAATCAAACGTAGTTACCTTGGTGGTAAATGTTTCAAATGCACAATAGAATTGAAATATTCGGCGCATGGTCGGTCTGCCAATGCTTTATATAAATATGATAGTGTTCGGGGAGTTTTTTTTTACAACGCTGTATAGTACCAGCGTTTAATCATCATTCTCATCAACAACAGCCCCCTACACAGATTGCCCGTCTCCAGTTTTACCTCGCCTCTGAAGATGTGTGCTGTATAAAGCGAGTTTTTGTCAATCCAATTCAGTTCTCTTGTCCTTTTAAATTTTCAGCACATATCCAACCAACCTTTCGCATTTCTTAAAAAAAATTCTATGTAAACCCTCGAGTGTCTTTTGTCCGAAAACGTGTTTTCTTACCTACTCACACACAATCAGTGAGTCTGAATACCACTCCGAGCAATAAAAATAAAAATGGGAGCGTAAACAGGAAAAAAAATGCGAGCTTCATCCTTCCAACAAATATAAAATAAATTAGATGCATACATACTCCCATCACATTTCCATCACCTCCCGTCAAAAGCAACCTTGAACGTGTACCTATCCACCGGGCCCCCTGAATACAACTCGGCACACACGCATTTTAGTATATCTAAAATTTTCATTCAACTCCATTCATTATATTTGACTTGATCCGTCTATTCGTCTGTCTGAGCCCGTACAAACTCTTTTTTTTAGGTAATAACACAAGACACGAAGCAATTCGATTTCATTCTGTGCTAAAAATCTAAATGCATCATAGCGCCCGAAAGTATTATCAAGGTAATACCACTTCGTAAAAAAGCGAAACAAAAATCTTGTGTATTTTTGAAGAAAAAAATTGCTCCTTGCTGTTTATAGACGTATTATAGGCCCGCAAAGAAAAGGTGAAAGGTGATCCCCTATTAACCAACGAAGGTATTCCTTCGCTGTGTGTATTTATGGGAAGAATCGGTCATAAATTATAACGTAGGCATACCGTGTGGTTAACAGGAATATAATTTTTCAATATTTTCCTCCGTTTTTGTGAGGCGTTCATATTATGACACAGAGCTTAAGCCTGTAAATAATGTTGTTGTGGTGGTTTGGTTTGGCGGGGTAGAAGCAAAAAGAACACTTTTGGCATAAATTATGCTTTCGCCTATTATTTATCTTCACATCATGTATTCCTTAAATTTCTGGGCAACGACGAATTAAGTAATTCCCTGAATTTTCTTCGTAAATACGGTTTTTTTTCAACAACTGACAGGGAAGTTATATGGAGATACCTGGCCTCGTAAATGCAAACACGCTGGGAATACGCTCGTATGAATGACTGCATCGGCAAATGCAATGACCGTCGGTCGTCCCCGTTTAGTTCGTCCCAAACGATAAATTTTGTTAACCTTACAGAGAGTAAACATGCTCGTGTATTTAACAAGACGAAGGATATTTATAGGAGTAGGCACACATTTATCGTATATATATCGTGTTGAATTATATACAGAGTGCTACTTTTGTTTAAAAAATGTTGCTTCTCTTGTTTGCAGGGATATTTAGTAAAAAAAAGCCCGCTGAAAATATCGTGTGGGTAATTTTTTTGGGGAACCACGAACAACAGTGAAGTTTAAATACGATTAAAGTTAATTATATATAATATGACACTGAATCGCCTTGAATTGTTAAAGGGGAAAGTAGGTAAATTGCTAATTGTTTAGTTAGAAGTAGCTGCCACCGCCTATTGAAAAGTTGATGATGATGATGATGATGATGATGATAGCGATGCTACCTCGAAGCTGGCAACTGCAACCGGTTAAAAAAACGTGGAATTACGTTTATAATTTAAATTGGGTTAGAATGTCTCTACTATTTACATTAACAACTCGAACGGAATATTGCTGACTATCGAATAAATAATGGGATTTACATATTGATTGGTTTGATATCGTGTGTGTATTTTGAGAAAACGATTAAGAAACCTTCCTCCGTTCCGTTCTACTCTTGACGTTGTATTTTTTCTACCCCACTTTAACCCATCCGCCTTCCGTCTTTCAGAATGTTATGTACAAAAAGAATTGAGTTTCAGTTTATAATTTCGATACTTGTTGTTTTTTTAACAAGCACAATTGGATGAATACGATATTCCCCCTATAATTTGTTTCCTCACGAACGGTAAATCAATTTAATACGAGTTGAATGTCGAGATAACGAGTCTGTCTACTAACTTTGTTTTCGGCGCAAATGCCAAAGTTAATACGTACTTATTACAAAATGAAGTATTGAGATATCAAAGGAAACTTGTTGTATGGGGTATACACACACCGTTTGTCAGACAATATGAATTTTTTTGTCAGTACTCATTTCTAGTGATATTCACAAGGTTAAGCTCCCTTGACACAGTACTCGGGGACATGGCTGCAACATAGACATTATTGAGTCAAGAGACCGTAGCCACTCACGAAGGCAACCTCATTTGTGATTCCTTTTCAGTGCTCTAATTCTAAATTCATTGTTTCAGTGCAAACATAAAATATCGCTGTAACAGCACTCGTCGTTATGCAACGTTAACCAACCAAAATCGCGTCGCTACTCGTCCGTACCTGTCAAAAATGAGGATCTTTCTTTTGCTGCTTTTCATGAATACTTTTTTCCCTGCTGCTCTCTGGGTAGAAACATATTTTGCCAGCAAAGGAATAAAATAGAGAAAGTGTGTAGTATTACAGAAGTCGTTGTCGTCCTCACAGTGAGGATGATGATAGTCTTGGTGGTAGAAGTAGTTCAAGTAGTTGGTACTAACAATAAGTTAACTCTAATAATGATATTATTTGACAAAGTCATTCGTGTGGAATGTATGAGTCTTGAGTAAGTCGCGCTCAATGCATATTTTGATGTTGAAGATGAGAAGCTGAGAAATCGAGAGAAAAAACTTTTTCTTCGTTACGAGTACAAAAAAAGATGAGGAGTGGGGAAAGATAGAAGGAAACGGAAACGAGAGAAAGGGAGTACGGCAAGATGCTACTCACGGTTTTGGTTAACGGGTGCACTTTTCTTGGTCATTACATAAAAAAGTAAATACTTCCCCCCGGTTACAGGCGTCTGCAGACAACGAGGCTGATATAACTATTTCTAAGGAAAATATATGTAACCCATCCAGAATATCACGGCAACGAGTAGTATTATCAGGAGAAGTAAGACTGTATTTCTTGTGTAGAAGCTACAGAAGAAAATAAATGGAAAAAAAACTTTGTCAAGCGAAATGAATAGTTAAAATTTCATACAACTCGCTAAAAATATGGTTTAAATACGATGTAATTTCGCTGAAAAGAGGAAATTATGTAGAAAAAACACAACAACTGCAATAAAACTACATTTAAGCAAAATACGACATGCACAGGCATGTATATACGTGCAAAAAAATTGTGATACAGGATAAGTCTCGACTTTGACGCGTAATTTCTCCCCACACCTTACTACCCTGCAGTTCGTAATCTTTGTTGAGGAAAGTCTAAAAAAGCAGTGATGGCAAGACTGAAAATGTGATTTCTCTTAAGCCAGATGTGTCACCATCAACCCAAAACTGTATCTCTCTTTCTGTCTCTCCCCACAAATACCTCTTTACGAAGGGAACTAACCAAGCATGCACACATTAAATAGCATTCAATCAGAGAGTGTGTAAGTAGTTAATGGGGATGGATGATAAGGTAAACGTGTATAGGAAGACTAATCCTATCATGATGAACAAAGGGAGGATGATAATAAATAAATGGAACGTAAGAACGGGTGAACAATAATGATGTGAGTATTTTTTGCCAGGAGGAAACTTCTCCTTAGGCACACAGGCAGAAAGTTTATAAGTAGCTGCTACAGAAGAGAGGAGACATAATACCCGAGAATTTTCCTATATACTTATACACGACCCTGTGTAATATACTAGATAGCAGGCCGCAAAAAGAACATCAGACATCCACACACACACGGACATCACACATGTATATTGTGCCTCCTGAAGAAAGATGAGGCTTGAGAGATATTGCTCCTCTCTTCTCTCCTAGTGGCATACACACAGAGAGTGGTGGTGGTGTGGCACGCTGTTGTGATGAGAAGGTGGCTTCATTCAACTGTGATATGTAATATGTGTATGGTTGGTTGGCTGGTTGATTGCTCTCTTGCTTCGCTGCTTTATTGTATTTATGGATGGTGGTAACGCTCCCGAGTAGGGAGGGAGCAGGAGGAGGCCAGAAAAGAAAGAAGTCACTCAAGAAGCCTCACTCAACAAAAAATTCCGTTCCTTTCTACCTCACTCCCTCGCTCATAACATATTTTTGTTCATAAACAAAAGAAAGTGTACAAAAAAAAACGTGGAGTGAAGAGGAGTGAGGGAGAGAGGGAGAAAAATGAGACTCTTCTCCTTTTGTAATATCTCCAGCCACTGCTCTACAGTTATTATTGCAGGAGCATTACCTGGTTTTAGCTGTCTACCTCCAGACTGAACATCATATTACACAGTCATTGATTTTTTTCTTTCTCCTTTTTCATTCTTCCCGTTTTATTCTCCTTGACTGCATGCATTATCATAATGTAATGTGTTGCCTATTTCTTGTTTTCTTGCTTTCTCCCCTGCTCTTCTCTGTCTGTTCCTGGGCTTTTGCTCATATAATCTGATATTATTATCATTATTATGATATATCTATACCTTTCAGAAAGAGAGGGAGAGAGAGAGAGAGAGAGAAAACTGCCATTTCTCTTTAGTAGTCTCCGGTATCTGTACACACAAGACAATACGAACATCACGATCCTTCGTCTGTTTAGGAAAGCAACATCAACAACATGAGCTATCATCAGCGTATCATCGGAACGAAACATTTTCCCATACATACGTAATTGTTTGTGTTTTCCAGGGGGGGCGTAATGTAAATTCCAATATATCCCTCGTGTGCACCCACCAGCAAGGAGGAATGTAAGTAGGAACTAACAATAGGGAAGGTAGTGATGGGAGCACATGATATAATCGTCCGTGTTTGAACGCTGGATTATTTTACAGGCGCTGTATAATAATATCATGAGCATCTTTATTAGAATCCCATACATATGAAAGTCATACGGGGTAGGCATTATTATGATTGGGAAATTTATGTCGAAAAAAATTTCAAGAACAATGGACAGACAATTTTCCTGCAAAATTCCTGTCTGCTTTACTCTCCCAGCGTGTCTCTCAAGTTTTGCAGCGTGTCATCACTGTCGGATGTACAACTACACACCCGTCCATATGTGGAATATGGAATGCACGCAAAAAAAGTGATGCATGCCAGAGTAGCTCGACGACATTTACCTTTTCACCTTCCGTTTCTCCAAGCAGCTATTAGAAGAACGCTATACGAAAAAACTATTAACTCAACCCACTTATAGACATCTGTAAACCTGAATAGCAATCAAGTATTAGTGGTGCGCACATGTTTTACTATTTGGAGTCATTGAGCCACCTTTACCACCACGCGAACGTCTCTAAACTCACCTTGGCTGCTGTTCGACAACGACGACGACGACAACGTTCTACTCACTCAGCTCCTATATCCCCGCGCCCCATACAAAGCCCTATTATTTTCCCGTTGCACCGCAAACTTATCCATATCACATTTGCAAAATTTAGCTCAGGTGTACTCAAATTGACATTTATTGACTTCACTCACCACGAGTACTGCCGCCGCGCCGCTACGACAATACAAAAGGAACCAACAGCTTCATTTCCAGGATCATTCACCCACTTGCTCCTTTTATTTTTATTATTATTATTACAACAACTGGCTCCCACAACTAGCAAGCAGAGAGTTTTATTATCCGACTACTTTCATGTGGCAGGGGGAGTATAGTGGTAGTTTGGAGTCCCTTTCAAATCGCAGTGCGTACGTGGTGCACGCCATTTACTTGGCAGAAAATGCAACTGATTGGCAGGAAGGTTGTCGTCATTTAAGGAAGCCTTGTTCCCAACTGATGTACACCTATAATCCTGTATTATTTAGCCAGGTTGCCTATTTACAGTCCATCTACATAATACCCGGTTGTAAACCGCACGTTTATAAATATGCATGATCACACAGCATTTCACACAGAATGTGACGGGCCTGCTGTATAGTTGCAGAGAGCAGCAGCAGTGGACCGTTTTATGAATATACTTACTTGCACACGTGCATAATATTTGGTTGTTACAATGTAAATGACAATGACTACTGGGAATGAAAATTGTGATGGGAATAACAGCAAAAGTAGGAAACGCTATCCCCATAATAGGGTCGTGTAAAGGGAAAGAATACGTAATATACGTATTTATGTGTGCCCGCATATATGGGGGCGTGTATGTGTATAAATATATATATAGATTTATAAGCTAATTGTGCTCTTTTTGTTCGTTGATATATAGAGTGAAAGAGGTCCCATGATATTTATTTATTATTAGTATTTTATGTATACTATGTATGCACAAAATGCACCTCTCCAATTTCTCCACTCATGACAGGTAATTACAGAGAGTTGTCGTTTAGAATTGATACTTGGTGAAAGTGGTAAATGCTATATCATAATAGATGTCTAGATATACGCCATCATCAGTATAGGAATAGAAAGGAATTCGATGACCTATCCAAAGATGGCTTTCTATACAGGGAACTACTAGGAGCAACAAAAAATATATGACTACTGTTATTGTTATTACAACTGGGACGGGTTTACCTCGGTACTCGCGTAAGAGCACTGCGGTGATGGTGGTGGTGGTGGTAGTGGTTGGTGAGCGGGGGTACAACCAAATGTCATGCATTTTTGGCAAAAAGACAGTTTTGTACGCATTTTCCGCTTTCCTTCTATCTGAGTTGCAAATGAAAAATCGATGGTTTTATTTAACTGCACGTACGAGAGTTATATGCATTTCATGTAAAAATGAAGGGGCTTTTTTTCTTTATTTTTTCCCTTATTGGGATAAAAGTAGCTGTTTTCTTTTATCATGGAGGGTGTAGGTAAATGAATATACCAACTTATTGCAATGTGCATACTATGTAATATCGTTGGTGTGGCAATGTATAAAACGCTATTTTAAGTTGTTTTTTGTGGACTCTACCTGGAGGTTCCGTTGTGGCTGGTGGAGTAGATGCGACATATTCAGGAAGAGCAGGGTCGATCCCATTTTCTCTGGGAACAGGACCAGGTGCTGGAATGGGGTACAAATTGTCACAACACTCCCGCTCGGGAAATTCACTCCCGAGCGTTGGACAAATGAACAAGTCACCAACAGTCACGACAAACATGGTCAGCACTACAACGGAGTAGTAGACGGGAACACCACTTGAGTTTTCACATCTGCTCGATGACCCGACGAATGACCCATTCTTTTATGATGGGTATCCCTTCTCATTCCAATAATTTTTGAGACACTTTGTAAACATACGGAATTCAGCGGGCCAACATCGGAAAAACAATGGCGGACCCAGTAAAACCCTTTAACTTATTTTTCTCTCCAGATTTTGTTTTCCCTCTCAAAATACCGTATTACCGCTTCTTTTCATACTAATAGTTACATCAAATTCTATTTACTTAGCTTATCTGCATTGACAAACATGTAAACAACTACGATCAAGGATGTTTCTTTGTGTAAAAACATGTAACGTACAATTTGCTGTTTGTTTATTTCTATTTACTTTCCACAAGTGCGTTCCTTGCCAGATGATTGAAGATACCATGCATGGAAGCGAAAGGAACAAGAGGACTATGTACTGTGTAACGATTCTTCCGGGGGAAATAACACGCACTTTTTTTGCCACATATATAGTAAGTATGTACATACGTATTATGTAAGAAGCATATATCCTGTTTGCGTAAATCTGAAGGTAGATCGAATCAATACGTAGATACTTTCAAGCCTGTAACGACTTGATGGGGAAGAGTAGTGATATGGATTATGGATGAGGCGATGTTTGCTCCTGAGATTCTACAGAGGACGACGAAAACGATGACGATTATGATAGTTATGATGATGATAAATCACTGAGCTCAAACTTCCTCGATGGCCGGGTACACGCACCTTCATCTCATAAACGTACGAAGGAAACCCTTCTTGAAAGGAATAAATTTTTTTTACAGTAGCAGTTTTTTCCCCCTACACTCTCACTCTCTGAGTGTAACCAGTTTCCTTAGTAAATCTTGACGGTGACGATACATGGGAAGAGAAAAGGGCATGATTTCTTTCAAGAAACTAATGACAAGACATGTTATTACTGTTATTGCAAAGTCAACACAGACGCTAAACTCGTTGTCTGTTTGGCAAGCGAGTGGAACAATGTAGACAAAGTAGGTAGCAGTGCAACACGCTGGCATAATATGTAAGTAAACAAAAAGCCAGTTTCGTGCGTGTGTGTGTGTGTACCCCACCTCTCGCCCGGGAGAGTAAAAAAATGTCAAACAAAATCTGACAGGATTATTTTTTATACTAACAATAATGGAACAACCTTGTCGGGCCTTATGGAACATGTCATAAGGTGAACTAGGACAAGTCTCTATTTATCTTGACTGACTAGGATTAAATCATAGCTGTAGGATGACGGCCGTAAATGACAATAGATACGAAAAAAGACACATAAATGTTTTTTTCTCTCTCTCTTACAACAATGCGAGGAGTAAGTGAGGGAAAGTACTTTTTAAAGGTAACATCATCATAATCGTGGCTTATAATCGGATTAAGAGAAAGTTGCAACTGTAACACTGCTGCTGTTGCTACTACTACTCCTACTGGTGATATGACGACCGTAGGCTAAAAATCGTAAAATGATCTTACTTTTATTACAATCATGGATGGCATTTAAGGCTGATGATTTTTTTGGAAGCTTGCGCGACTGACTGTCGCAAATAATTCATTTAGGAAAGATTTAATGGCTCAAAGCCATGTCCCATATACCCCATTTTTCGACTTTTTTTAACACATACACATATGTCGACACGTACAATTATCCGCGGCGGGGTATGTACATATCTGCAACCGTCAAGTATTCCTACGTTCTTACCATGCCGTTTGGTGCTATCATCCAGCAGCTATGCTTGACAATTTTCTCCTGTCAACATTAACACTTTTCCAAAGTAAAAGTTGACAGTAAAAAATCGCTTCAGCAACTGGCAGCAGCCTCACTTATTCTACTTTTTTCCTGCCAGGAAGGTATTTACTGAAAGGAAAATACCTTCTTTTTCCGCCCTACCTATTCCAAGTCCCTCCTTTTTCTCTTTTTTTTCTTCCTCTTTCTCGTACAGAGTCAAAGTACACCTAAACCCCTAACTAGAAAAGGCAAAGTAATTTGAAGCGAACTCTTAGATACACACACACACTACATACTAGTAGCATTTTTTTTGTAGACTTCAAAAGAAAAGGGAGGAAGAAGGGCAGACTACGGGGGAAACGTCCTGGGAGAAGTAAGCAAACATTTTTTACAAGCTATAATAAAATATACATAAGTTCAACTGGTAAGTTTCAGGAGTGTTTCAACAGACTTTTAAGTAAGTAAGATACACACTTGGAGCCCTACAACCCTGCTACCAGCAGCAGCAGTACACGGACAACAAGAACGTGAAGGAATGCCTCGCATGAAAAAAGCAATGATGATTTCATCGTCGTCGTCGTGCATTCATGTCTTCGTCTTCGAAAATTTGGACGCTTATTCCGGTTGTAATGTTATAGGCTTTGGCGCTCCTGCCATAGTAAAGCATTTTTACATGTCCGGGCGTTGTTATTATATCACACATCCCATATCATCACGCTACTTTTATATTGCCTATTATTATTTCTACAGCAACAATGTGTTTATAAGCAGCCATAGATATTTAACTATCCCGAAGACGACGGACTACTATTACTACTGCTGCTGCTACTACAAGTACGCGTTTTTTTACTCTAATCCTTGCTCAAACAGAGAAAAGAACATTTTCCCCTGGTGTCTACCGCTCACATTTCTATCTATATACATATATATGTGTGTATGGGTAAAAAAAATCTTTCCCTGTACAAACATTCCTCACGTCCTTCTTTCATGTATACACACATGGCACAACGTACAAATAATATAAATAACGATGATGGCAAAAAAAGTATTGTGTACGGTTACTGCCAGATGGAATATGAATCTAAAGATTGCTCATTTTCCAACTTTATTCTCTCGCTTCTTAATCTCGCTCATCTGCTGCTAATAATCGTGTTTTGCATTCTTTTTCCCCGGTAGAGGACAAAATTGAAGCGGAGAATAAACAACTAATGAAAACGTGCGGAGTAAATATATACCAACAGCGAGCTAGAAGAAGGAGAAGAGGAAGAAGGTGGGAGAGCGGAAAGAATGTGACGGTTTTGCGCCCTGGAAACACAAGGCTGCTACTGAGCGTTTTCTTTCTTGGTATAAATTATTGTGTTTCTTGATTCCCCTTTAGGTCTAGCACTATTTTTTTTTATCTTTTTTAAAGGATTTTCCTAAACATCCCTAAACCAGGCCCATTTATGGTGGTGGATATAGTATTAAGTAGCAAACAAGCAGACAAGCAAGGGATTTGTAAAATCAATGGAAATAGTTAGGATTCCCTGCATTCCTTGGCGTGTTTTTCACCTAAACACCCAGCAAGCAGGCAAGGAAGACAGGGAAAGAAAGGGGAGAGGTAACACAAAGTAAGCAGTACCAGCAGCAGCAGCAGCTCTGGTGGTGGTGGTGCTGCTGCTGCTGGTAGTAGTGGTTGTAGAAGGCGACGCCAAAATAAGGAATCTTCTCCGCTGGGATAAAAATCCCTTGTCAATTATCTCCGTTTATGGGTGTATGTGACCTAGACTCACGGAGATTTTCTTTTTATTTCTTTTCCCTTTCCTTTCCAAAGTGAATCACGAAGAGAGGGAAAGAGACGAAATGGATAAATAAACGAGAGACAGAAAAAGAAACGAGACGATTTAAAATAGAGAGTTGACGTGATGAGGGGGAATGTTTTATACATGTTTTCTTCCTCTACATACCCCAATATGCCAGAGAGAGAGAGAGAGAGAGAGTACTGAGCGGTAATAACGACTTTCCCACGCAGCATTACTCTCTACAAATTTATTCCAGTGGTAGTGGTAGTACACACCTTATTAAAGGAGAAAATTCCCTCGGAAAATGGCAAAACCTTCTCTACAATCTATTATAAATTGTTGTCTTGTTTCTCTTTTTGTCGTCCCTTCTATTGTTCTCGCGCGACGTGTGTGTGTGTGTGTATGCATGCACCACTTCGTCTACACATTCCCATTTTCCCCTTTTGTTTTTCCTCATTACTGAGTGCTGCAAAAAAAGTAATAACATGACTCGTCTTCTACCGGATGGACTTACTTTCACTCACAGAGGTTTTATAATAAGCCGTTTCTTCTGACTACATACTTGTCACTTTTCATCATTATCCCATTTATTATCATTACCATTAAAATCGAATTTTCCACTGGTTCCCAATAGGACGACTATTATTATTATTCTTACAACTGCTATAAAGCACGCTCGTTCTACACTTTAAATTACATATTTTTTGTGCAACAACGCCATTTCCTATTTTGACAGTTACTTACATACACGATGGAATACAACGTATTACTATTTTACTTTCCAACAACTATATCGATTTACTTCATTAGAGGGGGCACATTATTTTTATTATTATTATTATTAGCGTTGCTACGAATACGTCCTCACATGCAGTACTCAACAAAGGGTCTGTTCAAAATTACGAGGCGAGGCTGGTTACTCTTCCCCACACGCGTTATTCTTGCTTCGTGACGGATTCCACGACAAACGGAAAATGTTCTTATAGCAATTCTTACAGCGTGCAGCAATTCCAATTATATTTTTACACTGTTGTATAGTCAAGAATCAAGTTGTTTTTTTTGTTCCGAACGTTTCGACCCTCTACAGACAGGATGGGTCACTGCATTATGTGTACTGAAGATAATAGTAAGTTGCAACAATTCGAGGATTTCCCTTTTTTAACGAAACTCGCACTGAAAAATTGTTGGTGAGTGGAGCCAGTATTCAAAGAGAAATCAAAGGAACATGCAATAAGGAAGAATTTGTTGCTTTCTTGTTGTCCAGGAGAGAAAAAATGTGTGCACACACACCCTGTCCTCTTAACATGTCGGTATATTTTTTTACTACATGTGTTCCTTTTGTACTTTTTACTGCCTATGAAAATAAAATCGGTTGAGAGATTGTCGTCAACTTTTGGAGCAAAAAAATTGTAAACGACGTAGTAGCCCAGAAAAAGAACTTTAGTTTTTTTACACAATTGCAATCTTCTTTTAACTTTTTTTCTCTCTCACACAATAACAGCGCCACCAGAACAACAAATCGTACATACAAGTTTCTTTCCTATCGTTCGCTCTCTCTCTAAACAAGCTATTGACGACGACGACGCGAAGCTACGAAGTCACCACAATTGGCGAAAAAAGGGAGAAAAAAAGAAGAGGAAGTTGATTCTTTACAGTTTATTTGTCACAAAGAAGTAGAGAAAATAGAAAGATGAATTGAAAGTGGAGAGGAGAAGGAGAGAGGAGGATTCGACCACAAAAGAATTTTATTTGCTTTCTTGTTTGTGGGCAACACTGGGAGCATCGCTACCCCGCAAGTACTTACTCGTCTTGGCCTGATAAAAGCGCTATTCATATAGCAGGAAAATAAAAAAAATAAGAGGAAGAGTTTCTCAAAGTTTGTTCTTCGAGAGCGAGAGGCATTCCTTTTCTGACAATTTTTTATACTTACGGTATTACTCCTATAAACACATCAAAATGGGGATAATTTGGAGAGAAAATATAGATGTGGTGAGAAAGGGACAGTCGTCAGAGGTATATTTGTGGAAATCCTATTGAAAACTGTGTTGGAAGACAATGGATTTTTGTTTATCTTTTCGTTTATTGTTTTCTGAAAGTGCTGTTATCACTATTATTGCTACGATATGACGATTTGAAGCGTTTTCAAAATGATAAAACGACGACAAAAGTTTATACAACGGGAGCAGTAGCCTAGGACGAGAAGAACGTGTGTACCGTAATAATAATGATCTACACGTCAAGACATATACAAGGGGACGCCGTTATGGCTCCAACAGAGCATATCATTCCTGCAACGACTCGGTAGTGAGAATGGGTAGACAACAGAGGGAATACGGAAATGGCATTTTTAGGGTGTACTCAGGAGAAGATACTTAAGCTGGCAGACCACTGTCATCATGGCCCTACTTTGAGTATACATACTTTGTGGTTTTTTTTTGCAGGTGCCAAATGTTGCGAGCTTTGTGGTCCTTTTCTTTTGTGTGGTGCTTCTCTTTCTGCAAATTGGTTGCACCTACACTTACACACAGTCACACACTGAAGAATGCTGAAGAGAATAGGAAACTAAGTAAATTCCCCTTCTTTTTCTTTGTTTCTGCAAAGTTGATTTTGTCAAGAGGCGCTGAATCAAGAGACTGGGATGACACGGACAAAATTGGAGTGTTCTGTGACAGTAGGATGCCTGTGACGTGACGAGATGCAACTCTCAAGAGATCAAGAGAAAACAAGTATCGTCAAACTTGGTGCATTTCAGTTGTTGTTGTTACTTCTTCTTTTTTTCTCCCTCATTGCTTTCCTGGCTACGACGACGTTCGTGAAGAAAGTGCCATTATTACTATTATTATTATTATTATTATTATTATTATTGCAACCCAGTTTTTTCTGCGTCGGTTCCACACAAATAAATAAATGACAGCAGGACTACTACCATCACCCAGTCAGTCACTCTAGCGCACTCGAAGAAATACACAGCTGATTTTTACCCCATGCGACCACTCAAGTCTATTCGTAATGTACCCGGAGACAGAGAAAAGGACCCAAGTAACCATAATCTAGTCGACCCACACCACAACCTCCGCAATGTAACAGTTATGAATGCGAATATTAATAATAATTTTGAAAGTTTTCTCGGATTTTTTTGTTTATTTAAGTCTGCTTGGAACGAAATTATCTCATACTCGGAGGGAAGACAAGTCAAAGAGTAAACAAGGTTTTATTTCTTATTATCGCAAGTCCTCTTCTCTTATATAGGCATGGCCGTCAACACGGGCAGGAGTACGGGAGATGATAGAACAGCCCGGCAACAAACGACGGAAGTGGGGTAATAATGGAGTTAAAGGTACAGATAAACCGGGAGGTAAATGGTGAGACAGACATACACTTACATATATATTTTTTGCTTTCTTTATCTCCCTTTTTTCTTGCCCAGGGATAATCCTCTGTAAGTACCTGCGGCTACCTAAACTGGGTCACTGGCGACGACAACAACGACGACGACGCTTTCGTCTTGCGGTGATTCCATTTTTTTCACCTTGGCTGTACCTTATTCCTTACTTGTTCTAAACTACATTATTATCATTAACATTGGGGTAGCAGTGGTAGCAGGGGACGCAGACGACGGAGGAGTAGTAGCCCCACATAAAAACATTATTATGTTTCCCTGGTATATATTATCATACAGATGGAATGGTAAACAGGTTTCTTCTTCACTATTCCAGTCACTCTCTGTCATGCTAGGATGATGGGGCTGCCGTGTGAAAAGAATCATTTTTTTTCTCTCTTTCACTTTTTTGTAGGGTAAACTGTTCGTGGTTCGAGAAATGCCACGCAATCAAGGGATGATGGCGATGATGATCATTGTCATCATCAGCATCACGACGACGACAAAAAGTGTATCATGAGAGCAAGGAGAGAGAAAAGGATTGTGAAAAGAGAAAATCGCAACCGTGTCACAATTCCCATTTGGCTTAAGATAAGTCGACGAGGTCAAAGCCAGCAGTGGAGGAAGAGTGAAAGAGGAAATAAGAAAAGACAGCAAGTTCCGTCGTTCTCCCTCTCTCTCTCTCTCTCTGTCTCCAGCTACTATTGTCGTTGTTGTTACTTTACTACAGATACCAGTTTTTTTTTTCTTGTTGGCCACCACTACTCCCCCCAAGTTCCCTATTTTACCCGACTTGTTTCCTATTTTGCTGTTACCATTTTTTACAGTTTTTTATACTAGAAACTTTCAGGGATCAGAATTTCTCTTTTTTTTATAACAACGGTGTCACCCTCAACGTTGGGATTTACCCAGTGATGGTATCATAACGAAGGTTCGTTTGCCAGAGTAGTAGAATTAGGAGGGGAAACCAAGAAAACCTTTCGCGCTCAGCCGTTTCAATTGCACAGTTCGTATCAACGTGTATGTTTGCAGTTTTATCGGGATACTAACTTCTCCTCTTTTTTTATTTTGTCTGGAGCGATCGTACGATTAAGGATTTTTTCTGTCTGTAGCGGACCCCCTTGTTTATTATACAAAGACTACTGTGAAGGAAGGTATCGCTTGGTGTGTAGGCTCTTTGTGTACCTTTTCCCCGTGGTGGATAAACGAGTGGATTTTTATAAACGTTTAAAAACGTAGAGTACTATGCAGATTCAAATTTGTATCCGCGCTTTACAGGATTTCAGGAAAGTCGATATATGTGTGTGTGTGTTGTCAAAAGTCAGAAAGGGAGTCAGTCAAGCACGCAAGCAACCCTTTTTCACACTTTCCTCACCTCATACAACTTTTTTTTAGATGCAAGCCTTTCTTATCGACAAGTCAATGTTACTACAGCACAAGGTCTTTATTTCGGGCAGGATATTTTTCACTTTTTGCAGTTTTTATTGTTTCTCAACTTGTTCAAGGTACTTGTTCTTTGTGAGGCTCTCCGGCAACACGTCGGGCTATTATTACAGGAGTAGAGGAGTATATCAGGGAGAGAGAGGAAGAGAGAGAGAAAAATGTTAAAGGAATTTCCTCTTTGTCTTTGGCGGATGAAAAAGCGTGGCGGAAGAATTTCTTTTCTTGCGGAGATATACACTCTTTATAGAGGCAAGAAAAGGGGAAAAATAAGTTGCTGGAGCACATGTATACAAAAGGGAATCGAGTTGTCCTTCTGACTGACTGACTTCTCTTATGCACTAAGTTACTCTTACTTTCTCCTCCTGTTTCTCAGTCAAAGTGTGTGAGTGAGAGTGTATGTGAGGAAAACTCACAATTGACTGACTTGTCTCCTTATACTGCGCGGCTCAATTGGGGTGAAGAGAGTTGCCATTTGTCTTGTTCCGGGGAGAAAAAAGAAAAGTGTGCAAAGAAACTAAGCAACCCGTCGAATTTCTTTCGAGTTTTTTCCCTCTCTCCTGTGTCGTTTTTCAGTTTTATTCTTCCAATGTTCCTCTGTCTTTTTTTCCGCCAACCATTCCTTGAATACCACAACTTTCTAAGAGGTTCTGCTTTAAACTTGAAAAATGTAAGTTTTTACTCTTATTGCCGGCAATGTCCTTCAAATAATATTGTCATCGACAGAGTGTTCAAGTGATCCTCTCTCTCTCTCTCTCTCTTTTATTCGTCGACTCCCTCCTTTGCAAATTTTACAAATAAGAGGGAGGAGAAATAATCACTGTTTTTATCAAAACGTTTGCACTCGACAATACTGCTATTGTTGTTGTTATTGTTGACAACGGTGATGATGATGATGATGATAGATTCACCCTTCTTCAATAAACACTCATGAAAGTACCAACAAAACGACTAGGCGACCTTCGATTCTTGCTAGATGGGAGCGCAGAGTGTGTACACACAACAGAGTATCAACTTGTACTAATATCTTCCCTATTCCTGTTACGTCCTATTTGAGACTGGGTCTCTAGATTCGCCAATGTTGACACAGTAATTTCGGGTTATTTTCCGAGAAAAATATTTTGATAGATAATTTTTTCTCTGTTGTGTATTCCCCGTATTTACACGTCGATTCTCGGTGCTTTTCTACAAAACCAGACGTAGGAATGTAAGATAACAGCAGTTATGTCGTGTTTAAGTTATTGTTCTCTCGTGGCAAGCGTGTAGACACACATTCTTCACATACCACCAGTTAATACACTCTGGGCTTGTCTCTGGATTTTCTCTCTTGTGGTCAACACACACACACACACATGTGTGTGTGTGTGTGTCTGCGTGTGTGGTCGTCGCACACAAAAAAAATGTTTAGCTTGACGCTTGCATTAATTTCTGAGCTCGGTCGGGATAAAAAGTTAATGCATACGATAAGTTCATTGTCAGATACACTCCGAAACACTGTGTTATAAAGGGGCTGTTTTAGTATGCCCCATTGATGAAAATAAGCGCGACCCGCTTTCTGACAGCTACCCGTCTCTTCTCTCCTTGTATTGAATACTCTTCTGCGGTGTTTGAGCAGAAACGTCTATTCAGTTTTTTTTCTCACTTTCTTTTTCCTACGCTAATTAGCTTTTTACTTTGCACTCGAAATACTTTACGCATTGTTTCAATTTATATTGTTCCTTGAAATTTTTAAAAGGAGAAAATATCCCGGATAATTAGTCTTATTGTGACCGCTTTGAAACGAGAGAACTGGCAAAAAATAATAGCAACAAGACGATACTAACTTACACGGAAATGGAGCGATTGGCAGTATATGTTTGAACCACCAGTTTAAAGTAGCTGCTCTGATAATCGCAGTTGTAGTAGTAGTAGTAGTGGTAGTAGTGATTTTTAGGAACGAACCCTAGCACAGGTTACTCACAACTAACCTGAGGATGGAACTTGAGTCCAGAGTAAAAGTGGATGAAGAAGCATGTATGGCTAGCACGTAAGAAGCAGGCATTTACAGTGGTGGTGGCGGTGGTGCGCTAGCAGACGTAGTATTGCTTTTGCTTACTACTTTGCTCTCTCCGAGAGTGAAAACCAACAAACCAAAATGCAATGTTATGCTATGCTGCTGCCTCCCTCTCCATGTCCCCTGTAGTTCACTCTTCTACACAGACACACACACACACAAGCGGCATGATGCATAAAGAAATGTACTTGAACTAACTCCACACTAAACCATATTATTAACTTTGTAATAATACAAAAACGAACGACAACAGCAGCAGCGTAGAGAATAAAATACGTGTACGCTGCAAGTGCTAGATAGGTTTACACACGTTCACACCACCCTTTGCACTTACTTTCAATTTTTTATTTCAAACAAGGTAAACGCACGTATAGAGTATGAATATTGTATGGAACTGTCTATATTATATGCGTCGCAGAGACTTGCATTTGTCTGAAAGTGGCGTTGCTCCTATCTTTTGGGAAAATGAGAAATTACTCTAGTTGTTCGCACCCAGTGGCTCATATTATGGAAGTATGGGAAGATAACGTATCAATCCCCTTTTCGTTTTTTTTTCATGGACACACTGCCCCTTTGGACAGATATTATGTAACAGTTTCCTGTACACAGGACAACGAGTGCTCTGAACAATATAGATTTCAAGTTTATAAAATGAGGAAAAAGGTTACACCAAAGGTAAATATCAAATGTAAACGGAACATGACTTCAATATAATTTCCCCCGTTTAGGTAGCTGAACAAAGATCTCTCTTTGGGCTGTTAGAAGCAGTAAACGGAGGTGGTGGAAGCGATACTGGTGGTGGTAGTGGTGATAGAGTAACGGTGAAAGTAGGAATGGTGGGGGATTCTTGAGCTACGCTACTATGTGTATCTGGAAAGAACGCAGCGTCCGGAGCTTGGCTACGGCGAGGAGAAGGGAAAGGGGCAAGAGAGTTGCCTATGTAGGATAATGTATGGAGGGAATGGTATAAGCAGCAGTGGAGCACGCAATGAGTGAAACAACAAACGAATGGTTTTGTGAATGCGAGGCCTCTGTGGAAGGATTTTCCAGTAGGCAAACAGCAACAATGTGAAATACCAAGTTGGGGAAAACACGACCCTGTCGTCGGTGGGAAAGCGTGAGATGGGGAACGAAAAATGGAGCCAGTAATTTTTACCGCTGATTATCTTCATATTTATCTACTTGCTTGTGTGCGAGTGTGTTTGTTCAGGAAGAACGACTTGTGGTCAGAATTTAGCCAGAAAGAACGTTACTACTAATTCCCACTTGGAACAATTTCCAGATACATACACAGTTTTGTTGGAGGGTAATAAAGGCGACCAGGTTATCCCAGATTTGGGGACTGGACACCAATGATTTGCGCAAGGAACGAGCCCATCAACGTGACGCAGGTAAATTATTATTACAGGTTTTTCGCATGTGCCATAATGGTAAATCGTTACGACACACTATGGGTGGTGTAATGTACCACGCGCTAAATTTAGATGATCTGCAGCCATACAGGCTCGCTTGACGTTTCGTTTTGCGAGAGCGGTATCCACATTTCGAAAAATGGGTGACAAGGACAATGAACAATCACACCCTCCTCTGCCACACATTTTCTTCCTATCTATCCCAATTTGTAACCAAGGGAAAAAAGATGATCGTTTTTACTTATCTTAATGGCGTCGGCAGGTAAAAATGGATGATGATTTTGACTACAAAATGTGTATCTGCATGCTAACTTGCTAATAGGTGTAACTAGGAGAGACGCGTTTTCTCCCGAAGTGTTCCAGTCAGCTTTTCCCCGTTCTCCCGTTTCTGTCGTTGTCAACTTTACTTTTTCTCTGGGTTGGATTCATCTTTGCCAAATCCAAACTTTTCACCTCTGTGCAAAATGGAAACTTGCTTTACGGTAATAGTACCTATCGTCATGGGTTTTCCCATACCATGGCATTCTGGCCTATTTATATTACCCGCAAAACACATTTCTTTACTTTTTTCTTTTTAAAAATACACGCATAGCTACACATTGTACAATAGCCTGCTTACCCATACCCGTCTGTCTACTTGTACTATATTTAGAAATATAGGGTGGTCGCTTACTAAAGTCGAGCAGGATGACCTGGGGCCACGCTCTTGAAAACTATTGTGTTTTATTGCACTGTGGCACTGTAGCAGCAGCCGGAGCGGTGGTAATGGTGGCGGTTTGTAAACCAACAAAGAATGAGAGATCATAATAATATGGCTTTGCACATAAGTAGTCCCACTCACTCTAAGGTACGTATCATCATCATCGTCATCACCGCGACACACTACCACGGCAGGCAAGCACCTTTTCGTGTTTTTATCTAGCTGTGTACCTCGCTGTACATATATAACAGTAGACATTCGCAATTGTGTTTCCTATTGTATTTTATATTATCATAACACATCAATTTCATAGTATCAGTCGGAGAGATGATATTCTGTCTAGGGTAAAGGACTGTATACTGATACGCGAGGATCCCTGGGGCGCCCCGTACAAACAACAATGTCTGCGGAAGTATGAATCTATGGGGGGTTACCTAGCCTATTACACTAATCTAATATGAGTGTGTGATACCGTCCGACCAAATAAAACCTCGGTTTTACGTAAACTTTTTACTTTTTTAAATATGTTAATCTGAATTTAACGGTGCGTAAAAGTGTGTCATTCTCCGAACAGAAAAATACATCTAAACTTGTTTGTTTGCCTTTACTCGCTCTATTACACACAAATGTAAACATTGTAAATTTTTCGGGGGCTTCAATAGTACATTTATTTTGACGATGGAATTCGGATTATTTGACGGAAAATAATTATGCAATAATAACACTTCTGTATTTGTGTGTTACTTTTACGTAGTATTAATTGACTGATTACCTAGCCGAGAAAGTCACACTAATTCACTACTACTTGTATGAACTCATATAATTAACCTACTCATTGTTTTTATAAACTTTAATTCTAGTATTTCTATTGTAAGGACTTGGTCGGTGGATGTCCAGGTCGACCATTGGCGTACTACCCTTGTAATACCATGTCCTACAGTAATATAAATAATTTTCAAATATTCCAAAAGATCTGTGACACACTTATTGACACTGAGCCTTTATTATTGGCACTACTATAACTTATCGTCAATAGCTATCACGATACTTTGTCGGTCTCCATTATGGCCCCATTTATTTGACATCGGTGTACATTATACCCTGTGCAGTAGGGACACATGACAAGTTTGACAAGTAAAATGCCTCGGGGCCAGTTATAATAATACATACGTCGTCATAAACTAGCAATTTAGTAGCAGGAAATTTTTAAATTAATAAAATTATTTTATCACCACTGAAAATTTAATAGCAACACCCTCCGTATACGTCGAGAGTATTTGTAATGCCTTATCCTAGACTGCAATTTTATCGTTTTGTTTCCTTTGTTAGCACTACAATAACGAAAAAAGAAAGGCCCTAGTAAAATGGGAATGTTGGCTACTTATTTATTAGGTCTCTGGTTACACACTATATCAGTTTAGTAGTCCTACGCTTTTAGCAGCACCACCACCAAACCATTGTAGCCTCTTTTACCGTTGCTATCCTTGTTTCCTTCTTGCCCCTCGTCTCCCCTCCAACAACCTAAAAAAGATGAATGTGCAGGTGCTCCGCTTGCTACTTTCCTGGGAGAAGTATATTATTACACGGGAAAAGTAGCAGGAAGCATCGGTCAACCGTTCTTCTTTTTTCCAGTTTGTTTCTTCTTTTTCACTTTTTTTTTACATTTTTCTCTTTCTTTACAGGTTTCATGGCTTTATTCTATCTCGTCATGATTTTGGTTTTTATCATCATCATCATCACGTATATCTACTCCTTTGCTTCTCTTTGTATTTCTATTGTACTACAATGGCACGTTCTTCCAACTACTTACTTTTGTATTTACTATTTACCCTCTTGTTTCTTACTCACATGCGCCGCTTCCCCTGTTACCAGATAGTTTGCCGTGTGAATTGAGACTACTAGTTTTGTATACGGATTATCTATTGCATTGTTAGAAAGAAAGCGAGAGAGGGGAGGGGAATCCAGCTTGCTGGCAGTTTTCCATTTTGATATGAAGTATCTATACGTTGAAAAGGGGAAATGCTCCGTATTTTCGCAGATTCTCATGCGTGTCTTAGAGATATTACGGAGACAAGCTGTAGCTACAAATAGATTTGAGCATATGCACGTTTGTTTTCTATAGCTCGATGAATACAAGTAAGTTCACCTTTGGCACAGGAATGAAACGCTGGCTTGCACAGACTATTTAAATACGCAAGCTTGTCACAGAACTCGAGCGCGGCAAGGAGAAACTTTTTTGCAACAGGAACGATCAACGTTGAGTAGGGAAAGATGGATTTGTGTGTGTGTGTGTGTGTGAATAACTGTGTACTTGGGAACAGATAGAGTCTCTCTTGGAATGTAGGATATGCGTCCTAGGTTGTAAGCTATGAATATTTTCGTGTTTCACCTGTGCTGGGTCCTGCTGTAGTTTTCTCTGGGTTTACACAGGGAATAAAGGATTAGAGAAAAATAGTAGGACGACAACAGTAACGATGGGAAATAGTAGAAGCAGCAGCAGTAGTAGTAGTAGTGATGATGATGATGGTGATGATAGCACTCATCATAGATGTGTAGTGGTGGAACGGATTAGGAATGTCGTTTACATATTGTATGTCTAATTTCGAAGACAACAGCTAAAGCTACACCGTCAGCAATCCAGGAGGAAAACCAGGATGATTATTCGTTCCTTTTGCAACTTCTCGTATGTAACTTGTCAACTGAAATTAATTTGCTTCGTTTTCACCTCCACGTATAAATGACATTCTGCAAGTATGAATGAATGATGATGTGATAATGCAGACAAGGTTGGAGGGTTGGGCCGTTTTTTTCTTCTCTTCTTCTCTTCTCTTTCCGAACACGCACATTTGTATCTCTTTCTGTCTTCGACCAGGATGATCAATATTTTAGAACAATGCTACCTTGCCATGGAGTAAATGGAGGAAATTTATTACTGCAATTAAAGGTTTTGCGCGGGAAAAAATTGTAATGACAGCAGTGTGTAATATAAATGGTTTTTCATTCAAAGATAGATATCAAAGCGTGTAGCTGCAATTCCATTAAGTCCTGCTGAAATGAATAAAGTTACAGTGGTGTCGTTATTGAAGTTTTCTGCTTTCCAGCAAAGTGTGTACCTAGTTGTAGCTTAAAATTAGGCCATCGTCCTGGCAGCAGAACATATTCTGTTCGTCGTTGCTGCTTATGTGGCGTTTATCATCAGCACCATTTTTGCCAAAATGGCGGTTTCTGTTGCTCCGTTTACGGTTAGGTGTGGCATGATGCATGCATGATGCGCTTGAAAACTGCTCCTACTTTGTTGTTTTCTTCCTCTGTCTTTGATGACACCTAGTGAGTCAGCGTTTTTTGAAATGTATCACCTTCATCAAACAAAATAAATTCAGGCCACGTTGTACACTACTTAAGCACGCCTGCTAACTAATTCTTAAGTCAAAAACAGCATATCCCCAATTCCCAGTTTCCAATTGTAACTGTACGGATAAACTGCATATTTTCAACTTTTACATTTCAAACTCCTTTCCTTTACCGACAACAAAATTGTAGCATGGTGGTTACGATTTTCAAGGAATGACAGTATAAGTAACACTTTGGATCTAACTCTCTCTGAGGATGACGATTAGTATACAATGCTATTTGACGCGTTGGTTGTTGATTACATTAAAACTTTTATAATACTTCGTGTAGGTATATAAAGTTTTAGTTATTATACAAGCAATACGTGAGTCAGTACAATCTATAAAGTGATGTGCAAAAACGGAGGACACGCTTCTCCTGTAAATTGACAGGTGAAGGGTGAAGTGCCGGTAATGATAGAGATTTATGACGTTTCACACACAAGCTATGTCGTCGAGAGAATTACATTTACCAAATATACGTAATTAATCAGGTGTTTCACTAATTTCCGCCAATTTTTCCTTTCATTTCCTCGTCAGCTCTAGGGGAGGGCTACATGTAATGAAACCGCGAGGACGACGACGACGAGTGGAAATTATAGTCATTATTGCTCCTCTATCCCCCCTCCAAGTTAGCCCCATGCATAGGTGTAAATGAGAAGAAAATATGTTACCTTGACAATAGTAAACACAGGATAATACTAGTGGCCGTTTTAATGCTATAGTATTACCGCATCTCATCAAGTATTAAGCCCCATCCTTGTCATCCTGCGCAAATGGAATTTCAACAACAAGCTTTGTCGAATTTAGGCATACATACTATTATTAGATACGACGACAGTAATGAAACGCACCAAGAGACTTTAACGAGTGCGCTACAATGCTCGAGATGGGAGAAAAAAGCGGGCTCCTTTTCCTCCAATTTTCGGTTTAAAATAGTCAAAATTAGCAAAGCAGGCGTCATTATCATTATTACATAATGGGGAAACTGTTGGACTTCCAATTTTGTTTCCAAGCCCCCTCTTCACTCTAACATACAGCGTCATATCATTCAAGTCAAGAAATAAGGTAAATGCACAAAAGCAAAATTGGGAAAGATAATATCACGCCCGCCTGTAGTAACAATTTAAACGATGACGGCAACGAATCGGTATATACGTAGGCAAGCCGCCGCAGCGGCAAGTAGTAGTTTCCTTTTCCCCGCTTGCAAACCTACACACACACACAAGCTCAATTTTTCTTATCGTTTTCCTCATCACCCCTATCATTGCAAATGCTGAAATTAAAGCCATTATCGTTTCTTAAAATGTTTCTTATATAGACTTGTTTCCCTTGAATGACACTACGTATTGCTGCTCTGATGACGAGAACGAGGACGACACACCAGTGGTGGCGGTGGTAGTAGCAGCAACGCTGATGATGGTGTAGTTTATGCCACTTTACTCTGTTGGAATAATGCTAACTAGGCGTCGTCGTCTGTCAACGAGGGAAAAGAAGACAAAGAAAGCAGCAGCCTAGGAGAGTGACGGGGAAAGGGAGACCAGGAAACGTATTGATAACTTACACCATTCTACTTCATTTCCCCAAAAAATCAGCCAATCAAGTGGTGTAGTTTAAAATATGGAGAATATGATGATAGCAGGGGGGTTGTTGTTGTTGTACGTTTACTGTGAGTTTCCAGCGAGAAAGAGCAATTACAGAGCTCAAGAAGTTGGCGAATATCGACGCGTGGAAAGCGTGGCTGAGCAGACCGGAAAATTAATATATTCATAAGCCTTTTATTATTTATGCAACAAACAACCACCGTCATTTACATAACAGCAGGAAAGGAAATGTCTGCCGTGTACATACACAGCATACATGTGTATACATATATGCCAGTCCATACGTACTTGAGACAACGAGGTATCTGTCCAAGCAAGATTAGAAAACAAAAACGTGTACGATTCTTTTATCTACGGGTAATATCAACTTTTTCTCTTTTCTTTACCTTTTCTGGCATAAGTGGACTTCATGAGGTTTTTTATACTCTCCCCTGCTTCTTCTTTCTTTCTTTTTCTCTCTCTCTCTCTCTCTCTCTCTCTCTCTCTCTATTTTCTCTTTCTCCCTCTTTCTCTTTGTCTTATGATGTCGACAAAAGATGTGTAAAGTGATAGCGCGTTTTGTTAGCTGGTACAAAAAAGTCTCTGTACGAACTCCGTAGCACACGTCTAGTACTTTTATGGACTTGTTACATATTTAATATTATTATATTCTGATGGTAGATATAGGTAAGTAGGGCTGTTATTCGCGTGTTTTCCTGCTAGCTCCGTATCGCATATACGCCATCACGTTGAATCCCTCTTATTCTCGAGAAATGGGAAAAAAGTAGTGGAGTAGCCCGAGTCGTGGTAGCGTGTTGGTGGTACGATATTTGTGAAAGGCAGCAGGTAAAAAGAAAGTTGTAAAGAAGTGAATGCCGGAGGGTCCAATTCAAGAATGTTGCCCATGGGCACTGTCTGCAACGAATACTTTCTCCGTTGGCAAGGGTACCTCCTCCGCCTGCCGATCTCCTGCCTTACTTTTTCCTTCAGATCATGCCGCTACCGTGTTCATTACAACAGAAATATTGTCTTGAAATGAGTGTACAATAAACCTGAGCGGAACTAGACGGGGTTGTAAATAGAGAGGGGAAAAGAAGAAGAAATAAGAATGACTGGTGTTACCATTGTGCATTACGGAGACGCTTTATATTATTATAATAGAGTCACTTTGTCGACGACTCATCTCTCTTTCTTGACTGCTCACAAAAAAGCATTCTTTCCTCTTTTCGCCTTATTTTCTTTCTTTCTCCTCCTTGTTCGCCTGTCCCTTTAAATTGCGTGCGTGTGTGTGTATGAGTGTGTGTGTCTGCATAGAAGAGGGAGTTTAAACGTTTAACGAAACGGTTTTGTTTGGGAAGACAACCGTAGCCCGAATTAACTTTCCAATGGTCTCTTTCTTTGCTACTCTTTCACATGCATGCACACGTACTCCTATCCTTCTAGAAAGTTTTACTTCCTTGTACACGTGCACTTTCCGTTGGAGCACACATTAACTTTTCCAATCAAAAGTTTACGTTGATCGAGAAACTGGAGAGATGTTGTTGTGATGATGGTGTTGATCTCAAAACAGAATGTAGATTGAGGCAAATCCCGTCATTGATTTCTTGTCTAGTTGAAAAGCATTTATAACGTTTTGTATCAGCATTTTACGACTTTCTAAATAGCTTCCTTGCAAAAGCCACAAACCGTACGAACAACAACAACAACACAGCAGCAGCATCCCCTTCAAAAACATCAACAAGCATGGAACAGACAGCCAGGTAGANGATCTGATCCGGTAGCGGTTAGAACGCCAAGTGGCGTGGTTGAAAGGGTCATTCAGTTGAGGTAAACTAGGTTAGTAGTGTGTTGTTAGGGAATACACATGTGTTCCTCCTTCCAAAACGCAACGACAATAGTATACACACCTTCCCATTCACACACAATGAGGCCCGGCCACGGCGTACCTAACAAGGAGACGCGACCGTTTTCGTTTTTATGCCTAACATCAAGTTATATTATAAAGAGAAATAAGTCGTGAGGAATGAAAGTTGTCGTGATTATAATGACCCCGATTACCGTTATCACAGACACTATTCTTCTTAAAGTGTGTCATAAATACCATCTCATCATCGTCTTCGTCGCCGTCGTTGTATCGTTAAGGGCTATATTTATATTGAAGTATATTATTAAGTGGAGAAAGAGGTGAAAAGAGGGCGTTTATTATTACGTAGTACATCCCCGGCTCCCTGTATGATGGCACAGGATAGCACGTAATAACAACGACGGAGAGAGCGAGAGAGTGTTTTAGCGAGAGTGTGTTTTCTTGCACTGTGTGCATTGTTCGCGGTGGCTGCTGCGGTTCCACGCCGGTATAGCGGAATCCTTACCTGACGGAATAACGATGCAGATGTGCGGCATATTAAAGGGAAAAGAAGGAAGTATTACCTCAGCAGGCTAACCGTAATCGGAAACCATGATCACCGTAGTTTCATCTAAACAGGAGTACACAGAACATACATAGTTTTTCCTTTCCTTCTGGAGAGAGATATGAGCGTAATAGGTCGGCAGAGCTCAATAGGTTCCCCCTCAGAAATATACAGATTTACACGAAAGGTACGGTAAATCCAGCGCGCAGTTAATATTATGATGTGTGTGTGTGTGTGTGTTTGTAAATGCATATGTATGCCAAAATAATAATAATAGTAATGTTTTTGGTAGAGGCATAAGCAAAGAAGAGGGAGGAGGGGAAGAAAATGAATATTTGAAAACCTTGCAGTTTAGTAGTGAAGCGCACCTTGAAACATGCCCAGATATCGACCACCAAGAAAACCCTAACGATCTCAGTGTACGACCATTATACAGATTACCTTCTCTCTCTCTTGTGTGAACTGGCTAGATTTGCAACATGAAAGTGGTGATCAGAGAAAGTATATATAGGGATGTGTGGCATGTATGTGAATTTCGGGAGGAAATTTTGGCTTCTCGTAGTAGGAAAATCGGAAGTATAAGAATATGGATAAATAATAAGAAAACAGTTATTATTACAGAGCGGTAAGTATAGACCCTCTCTTACACACATACTGCTTAGGTTTTAAAGGTTTTGGTATATATGTAATACAGATGGAAGGACAGTCACTGAGGTAAGGATATAAAGTGAGTAAAAGACAAACAAGTTTGCTTGGACTACACAAGAGGAAGAAAAAGTACGGAAGAGAAAACGGAGGTATTATCAACCTCTCTCTCTCTCTCTCTCTCTCTCTCACTCTACTTCTGTTTGATACCCAATGAAGTTTCCCATGCCAAAGTTGGATAATACATAAAACGCTACAAATAGGCTACTACACTGATACCAAATTATGTACGGTTCATGTTTCTAGCACCTTACGTACCTTACGTGTATATTTATATTTAACAAGGTATACAAAAGGGAACGTGAACTTTGTCTCATGATAGCGCCACATGTTTCTTCTCCCATGGATAACACCAAAAATAAATGAGCTGATTTTTGGCAAAGGTTACTAACCCAAATGAACCAGTGAGCGTTCAACGACGCATCAACACGCACATAAGCACCGTCGAATGTAGAAATAGAAATCAAAGGACAACGTATGTGAGGCAATTTAAAGATATTTCCACCGTTTGATTAAAATAGGAAAGAAAAGGCACTGAACGCCCAAAATATCGGTAGACAAGCAGACGTAAAGGCAGACAAATCATTAAAATATTTATAAAAAAAATAGTTTGACAATTTGCTACACAGCATTTGGGTCACAAGTTCCTGTCCGCCGCATCTCAGCACACCACTTATATCTTACACGTAAATGCGTCTTCCCTATTTCACCGTTGTTCAGTCCCAAAACTGCATTTCGATTAAGGACTACAGATACGGTACATAAGCATATATAATATTCTCACAGCCCACATACTCCGTACAATATGCCTTCTCCTTTCCTGATGACGGTGACGGCGATATGAACGTAGATAATTTTACGCAGATAGTGAAAGCACGGGGAACGTTTCCGGCTGCTTCTCTGCTGCTGCAGCAGCATCGCCGTTTCATTCATACACACAATTATATAGATATACACGGGAAAGTAGTTGCATCCCTCGTTAGAGTAAAATTCTTCTCATTTGTGCATTAAATGAATATACATTCGTAAATGGTGTAACTACAACAACTTATTATTATGAGTAGCGGTCCTGTTTGCCTTGTGTGTGGCTTATTATTAGGTAGGTATGTTTGTTTTTGTTGTTGTTGTTGCTGGACTAGAATTGAAAAGAGAGAGAGAGAGAGAAGTGCTGGTAGTTGTAGTGGATCTGAAGAAGTGATGTAACTAAGTAGGCATCCACCTACGTATCGCTAGCAGACACTTGAAGAAACTATCTAATTCAGATATGTAGGGTGGATTAGAGGATGATGTGATTCTTCCTCCGCTTCCCAAACAAACTTATATAACAACAACCATCAACAATCTTCCAGAGAGGGGTTTTCGGAAGGACAGCAGCGCTGTAGCAGTGGCATTGTGGATTATATGGCGGTATAGTAGTTAGGTGCTATCTGGCACCTACTTTTTAACTGACATCACATTCATAAATGGATTCTGGTGTTTTCACACACAACATTATTTGTGGAGAAGACGGAGAGCGCGGTATCCCCTAAACATTTTTGCGTATGGCTCAATTATATGCATACAAAAGAGTATAAAATGGTCCATGTGTATCGTCGTTGTCGTCGTCATCATCATCATCCTCCTCGTTGTCATATGTTTACAAGGGGGATGGGGCAAATACATACAATAGATATTGGGAAATGGTGAGAACGTGGTAGATGGGGAAGATTGTGTAGTACACGGTACTAGAAACCGTGTAATAATGACTCACTATGTGTGCTACTCTTGCTTTCTCTCGTTTTCTTCATTTCAGCTTTATCTCCTGCCGCCTTTTCTTTCCCTACATGGCAAATGGTAGTAGATGGATACATCTCCTCGGTGTGTGTTGTATAACAAGTATTTTAAGAGTCAGCGAGAAAGAGGGAGAGAGAGAGAGAGGACGATGAAGATAGGGAAAGAAGCGGAAGAGCAAACGGGCCACGAAAGAGGTTCTAAACGTGCTTTGCCTACTAAAAGATGCCAACTAGAAGAAACAAGGGCGCAAAAAAATAAAGCAAGCTTTGCGGACGGAAAGAAGACGATGAGCATGACCATGGCGTTACATGTGATTCAGCAGCAAGTAAAGTCTCTCTGTGAAAATGGATACCTACACGCTGATGCTGCTTCAGCTGTGTGTGTGTGTGTGTGTACCGCTCTTTATGCCTCTCACACTTTTCCGTGCTGTCTTTTTTATTTCCCTCTTCATCCCAAAAATAGGACTAATATGCATACTATATTTTACCCCATGCCAAATAGAACACGGTCCTCTATCAGTTTAAGTAGCCAGTAAAAAAAACCGTTGAAAATTGTGCCCACACTACACTCCCTAACAATATTATAACCACGCTGTTGTCCCACTTATTTTCGAACCGAAATAGTCCGTTAAAATGCTCCTGCTTTTTAGTAATCCTCTGTCCCATAACAATTGGCATTTTCCAAGAAAATGCATACACAGACATACACTTAATTATACATCTCTCTCTCCCCTCCTTCCCTCTCTCTCTCTTGCTCGCCCTACAACATGCATATTAGATGCGGCATGACGGAAAAATGTTGCCCGAGTGACAGTTCTAAAAGAAATGTCTAACTTAATTTGGAACTTTCCCCGTTTTCTCTCATAATGCAATTCATAAATAAAGAAAACTTGCTCCGAAAAAAAATGTAATTTCTCACTGCAAGAAGTATCGACAAGGTAATATTTCAATGTTAAGGAACGTAATACTCTTTCGCAGCCACCAAACGTAGCGCAAACCAGCCGTTTTATCACATCCCTATTATATAAACACAACGTCGAGAATCGAAAAGCCAACAGGAAAGCATCGCCAAGTCTGGAAAACAGTGGAAACCCCCGTTGTAGCTGTGGATAGGGGAGGGTGGGAGAGTTAAGGTCATTTTCTCCTGTCATGGTTGTGCAAACAAGGTACTTAGTAATCATTAATATTCATGAAAGACGTATGCAGCAGCAGCAGTCATGCCGCTGTAGCTGTAGTTAGTTGGTGTGCTGCTGTTACTGCTCCTCTGCTATTTAGTACTTCTGTTATACATTATTACATTATAAAGTTTTTTGATATTGGTAAGTAGCAGAGACCGACACCGGGGAACGAGAAGGAGAGAAAGGGACAGTCAGAGAAGAAGAAGAAGAATGGCTAGCAAGCGGAGAATTTCCGGTGGATAGTTGAACCGGTAATGTAAGCAGGGCAATACATTATTGGCAGCCGAGAAGACGGCCTAAAAAAATGTAGCAGCACAAGGCTAGAATACAACCACCACCACCACCACCACTGCTACTGTTTTTACGGATGCTGGCAATGAGAATGATTATGACGATAATTTAAAATGATCTTTATGCCCTTTATCCTTTAAATGTGATCATTTCCCATCTTTTTCATTTTTCCCTTTTTTCTCAACTTACAGATATGTTCAGTTAAAAGTCAAGGAGAAAAACATGAAAATTTCTGAATGGCGTACTTAACAAAGATCGTAGAAGAGGAGGACGTGTGTACTCTGAGTACTGGTTCAAGAGAGAGAGAAAGAGAGAGGACGAGAGAAAACTGAGAAAATTTCAATCCATGTCCATAGTATATGTATGTTGGTGTACGTACTTACATACATGAACTTGGACTGGTGGTAGAGTTGCGAAAAGAATAGTTTGTTTGCTCCGCCGTTTTTTTATCCTCTTTTCCAATGTATACCTTTTTCCTGGAGAAAAAATAATAAATTTCAAAGTAGCTAATGGGAAAACTTGGTTGCGATAACATTAGTTTGGAGTTTGAGGCTACACTTATCCCGACGGTTATTACAGTTTTTCATGCGGAGTCTCAAGTTATTGCGTTCATTGCATTTATGTAGCTGTTGTATAGCTTCCCCAAAACATCATCGTCGTAGGTCGTCGTGAATAAGCAAGCCTCATTTTGGGTAGCAGACGCATAAAGTATCATTCGTGTATAGTTTAATTAAATAAAAACAACAAAATATGCGTATTGAATATTTTGAATCGGCGGCGGAGGGCGGTTACCCTCGTTGGTGGTAGCAAATGTCAAGTTAATGTTGCAACCAGGATGGAAGGCTAGCCTTGATCACACGTTCAAGATATTATTCATGATATTGTTCCAGCGCAACCTTCAAACTTCAAAGCCTTCTGGAAAACTAGAAACAAAATGTTTGTTAGTTCGATTTCCGAAGCACGGGACCAACACACAGACAGAGGGAGAGTATTCCATTGAACTTTCACCGTTAAGGCTTTTTTCCACCGACAGGGAAATAAAAAAAATGCTCAAAAATATTTAGAATGCAGGTTTTATGACAACAATGAAAAGATGAATGAATACATGTCGAGCCAATTCTGTGGGGAAGCATGCATTTTTTCTAGACATTACCCCTGCACAGTTGGTCGGAATAGCTTTGGACATTGAGTTGGTGCATCTTCAACTTCAAACTCGATACGCCAATCTTATTTCCTTCCCCTGGTGTGTGTACTCATCTACCTCTGTGTGTGTATCTCTTTGTGAAAGCCAATGATACCCTTTTGATGAACTCCGTCATATCAAGATCACGAAACTAATATCCTGATCGTATGAGAGTTCTTCTCTCGTGCACCTGTCCATTTCGATTTTTCCTTTTTCCACCGTCAATACAAAAAAGAAAGAAATATTTTCGATCATGAGGCAGCCATGAAACAAGTTGCGGAGACAAGACGAGTACTAGTGTCTTTTTCTGATAAAAATAGCTTTCTCTTTCAAATATTATTACTGTGTGTATACATACACACACACCCACCTTTCTCCACTCCCCGCAACCTCATTCCTTTCCCGTTTTCTTTGGATCTGCCTCCACGCACATCGAGAATCTACCGCCGTAACACGGATTATCTGTTCTTGACAAAAAGAGGGTAAAAGTCGGAAAAGTTGCAAAACCTTACAACAAGCTTGCATAACTCTATTATTGTATATCTCACGAAACAGAAAGTTGTCCATCCTTTTACATTTACATATTACATTATACTTTTATTTCCTTTGCATGATGACGACGACGATGATAATAACATGAAAAGAAACACTCTCCCTCAAAACGAACATTGTGTGCGTATAAGTTCGCTTACTTTTGCATATACAAAACTTGTATACTCCTTCATATATAGGAGATATACACATTTTTTTGGGGAAATAATAGGAATAACCCACCAGGAAAAAACAACCACTGAACTGATCTGAACAGTATTATTATTCTTCAAAAGCAAGACAGGTTGGGTGAATATGGTTTCATTTTGGTAAGCATTCGCACCACTACCTACACACACCGCGCCAATAATAGTCCACATGGTAGAGGTGGTGGGGTTGCAGTCGTTGAAACAAAAAAAACAGAGGAAAAGTTGGCATGTCCCAAGTCAAATAAGAAAAGTAACAAAATATACGTGTGCCTATGTATATTGTAAGTGGCATTGCATCTTCTTTTCTTGACGAGGACACGACGGCTACTATGACTACTGCTGTTACAACTAGCAGGGGCATATTACTACCTACCGCCACTCACCCACTGGCACCGGCCGATCGTCATGGCATATATAACCTGATTTTAAGTTCTTTCGTATTATTCAAGACGATCACATAATAAAGGTTCGTGTAGCATTCCCACAAGAGCCTGTACTTTCCACTTTGATTTTCCACGGTGAACTTGCGGCCCAATGATAATTTTGCATGCACACATGTTTATAAGAAAGAGGTGTTAGCAGGAGTGGGATGTTTCCTATACACTTTTCTCCACAGGCCCATATGTATGTATGTATGTATGTGTGTGTGTTTTCCCTTCCCCTGACAAAAAAGTCAAGGGAGGTAAAGAGGGAAGAAAAGGAGGGAGAGAGGTGCTGCTGGTGTGGTGGGGCAGTGGAAGCATAGCCGCAGTAGGTGGTTAGTATAATACGTAAAAAGTAAGGGAAAAACGGAAGAAAGTAAGAGTAAGAGGTAAAGTGCTTTTTTACATATTCTTGATTTTCTTCAAGAAATCGCAATGGCAATGGGGGGATCATGTATGTTGAAAAAAACTTTTTTCTCTACTGACTTTTACTACTTACACTCGCACACACACACACGGGCACACGATGCAGCAACCAAGGATATTGTGAATCAACGAAGAAAACCAACAAGCAAGGTACTAAACAGCACCAGGGCCTCAGCTATTATGGCCTGTAGAAAGGTGCTTGGTGGTATACTTACAGTCCCCTATATAACTGGAGGTATGCTGTTTGCCGTGTCCTTATATCGACGTGATACTGCTGTAAGTAGACACAAAAGTAGCTTTTATGTTGCACATGATACTCGCCGTTATCAAACTGGAAAAAGTCACTGGGTAACGAAAGAAAGCCAGTATAAAAGGGAAAAGACACTACTGGGGAAGTATGGAGCAGCGCTATCTTTTCTTTCTCTTTCCGTAATGGATTTTTCTGGACGGGTATCGTTTATCATTTGTTTGGATGAAATCAGAAATGATGATGAGCGTAAAAATGGTATTGTGTCACTGAAGTTTGCACTTGTTGTGTTGTCAGGGGAAACTGGTTTCTTTAAGGGGAGTTTCCAATGTGACAGTAGGGGTTTTGTGTAGGGACACTTATTGTAGTCAGTGATTCAGTGTGCACTGATTATACGAATTAAGAGTGGCTATTTTATTCCCAGGGAGATATGAGCTAGTGAGTATTTTTTAATATTGTGCATGTGGCCTAGTACAGGAGTAAGGGTTGTGCCTATTGCATAATTGCATCGCTGACATTTGATATGGTGTATGCTAGCACTATAAACTCCAATGGAGGGTTTCTCACGTACAAATATTTATGTTCACGGAAAAAACAAATAATGATAACGAAAGTTTTTAAGTTGGGCTGTTAATATCATATGATGTGATTTATTACTAATGCACGTGATTACGCACCTGCACGTTTCCCCTTCATGCATATGGAATGCTAAGAGGAATTAAAAAAAGAGAAAAATGTTAAAGTATGAGATTTTCGAGGAAGTAAAAAGTAAACGTGAAAATGATTGCATGTAAGTACTTGGAAACGACTTTTTTCTTCATTTTTGTGGGTAATTCGTACGACGTTTGTTCGGACGATTAAAGTGCCAACAAAAATGTTTCTGGTTATCGGGATGACTAACATTTATTCTTTTATGAAGCTTTGTATGGTTTCCGTAGGAGATTTCAAAGTACATTTTCTTTGTTAAAATCCCGACAAATTTGGAGAAGTAGAAACGGAAAATTGCAGGTCGCGTCCTGCTAGGTATAATATGTTAAATTTTTTGAAAACATAAACTTACCAACATAAAGCTGTTTCAGATAAAAAAAACAATGGATGCACATTAGTTACATAAAAATAAACGATTTGTCAACCGTGCTGCAAACAAAGTAGCGACTGCAAGTAAGATACACATATCATACCTATATAAAGTAAGGTAAGTCTAACATGGAAATATGATCCAACTAATAACAAAAATACAGTTGAGTCTAAACGAAGGTCATGGAAGGCAGGGCCATGAATAAATATTGTAAATTTTGCATTTTTTTCTCTTTGAGTTAAGATTTGGCTAATATTTATTTTTATTCTGGAGAAAATCGAGTAAAATTGCTTCATCAACACCATATGCACTGAAAACTACTTTTTCTAAGATAATTTATCCCCACAAGCAGGACACCTTGTAGAACAGGACCAACATCGGTAGTCTGTCAAACCATAAATCATAAACCAGCTAGCGATTTCAGTGGGTATGACAATCAACGCGGCGTTCCTTGAATTTCTTGCGTGGCAGTAGTCTCCGCTTGAACTACAATAAAGGTCGTTTACATACATACACAAACCATTCCCCTTGATTTCTCTTTTAGTCTAATCCTGTTGGCTCACCTCGTTTGTTGTCCATCCATACATACACACAAACACACACAGATAAACTTGGTTCTGGAAGTCAGTTTTTACTTTTTATAGGATTACATTTTTACATGATGTCGTTAACAGGTAAGTAATAATAACGAGGGGTAATATACAGAAACTATCAAGCACCCGCTACTTACTACTTATCTGTAATACACAATGCATGTGAGCACATTAATAAACCGACATTATTCCAGCACCCATGAAACTATTAAACTTGTTTATATCCCCGGTATACTTGCCCACACTATTTGTGTACCAAATATCAGCCTGCTCACCATTAAAGCGTCAATTCTCCCAGAGCTCACGATCACGACTAGACTACATATATACATATCCCACAAAATACCTCCACCTGCATACCTAATCCGCCTATAACTATTACACTATATAAAATCCATATTTGGAACATTGTACCACCTTCAAATATTACGAATAGGTACTAATCCCGTGTATTTTGTGCTGGAAAGAAACCTACATACACGCTGTACATTGGTTTGATCACGAATTTAACTTTTGACTCTGACTACTTTCTCCTATTGTTCCACCCAACCAAGCCATCCGTTTTATACACCAATTTCTCTCTTGGATTTTGATAAGATCTTAACCTTTTCTCTGGGCTTCTTCGAAGAAACAGCACAAACCTGGGTAGGTCACGAAAAACATATTACACAGAAATGAGCAAGCAGCCACACAAATACACACACACATGTATCCATTTTTATACAAATTTTGCCCACGCTACCCTAGGCTTGAGTTCTTCGCGGAGAAAAAAAATGCTTTCCCCTGTGAAAAAATGCACGCAAATTTATAGCGTGTAATTGGTCCAGTGTGTTTACCTGACATGCAGGCAAGTTCATTATTGCTGAAACGTTGTTTTAAACAAGCTGATTCCCGAAACCTGACGACGTTCCCGGGAAAAGTTTGCAATCCCTAGAAAGGCTGAAGTGGGTGCCACATACCATTGCAAAATGTATACCGCTACACATATACTCTGTACGCTACCATACAGGGAACATGAACGACACCGGAATGGAGTTTCCTTGTTATTGTTGCTTTTTATGTAAATATAAATGCCTTAAGGTTCTTATTCCTCGGCACGAAAGTCGCTTTGGGCAACACCCCTTCTCGTACAGCTCCCATTTGAAATAGTGTTACCCATTTCCAATTTTTTTATTGCTGTGCTGTTGGTCGAAGTGATGTTGTAGAGAAATGTTTTTACAGTGTCTAACTCCTCGTGCTTCACGATAATTTACATTTTCTCAACACTTGACACATGGGACAGTACTAATAGACTTTGTGCGAGGATTGGATGAGGAGAATTGACAAAAAATGTTTTTCTATTCGAAACTTTGTAAGCAACGTTGTCATTAACTGTCTGCCAAAACTTGACGAGAATGTCCCTTTTTGTAGTTTCATCAAGCCTATCGCAAATACACAAGAGACGCTCTATCTTCGTTTAGAGACCCCCTGGTAGGATATTCATGAAATAATGCCTTTATGCATACCATGCTCCGTGATGTGTATAGGTAGGTATGGGTAGAAGGCTGTTACGCACAGTGACACACTTTACAAAAGAGGAAAAGTTACGAGCACCCAGAAAACTGGATTGTAAAAAAAGTCGTTGAAACATCGTATAAGAGGGAGTATCTTTCTTATATTCAGAAAGTGGAATGATACAAAACGCACGTACTCGTAGTAAAAAAATGTGCGTAGGAATATCGTGCAGTATCATGCCCAATTTTTGCAATATAACCCAGATGGAAAGCCAATACAAAAAGCAGGAATCGAAGCAGTAGAAATAACGCTGGCACAATCATCGTAGAACTTTCTACGACTTTCCTATTTAACTATATCTTCTCCCCCTTTCCCCCTACCACTAGATAGAAACTGACTGAGACAAAGAAGAAGGATAAAGAAAATGTTCGGTTGTAGGTGACACCTTCCCACATCAAAATTTCAGACAGCCTTTACAACTATGTGACGACAGCGACGTATACAATTTAAGTGGAGAAAGTTATTGGTATGTATTATGCATAGTAAACTATTTGTCTGATGACAAATTGGGAGAAGGAACAAAAAAAATTATGGCAACACAAGCTCTACTCCAAGATATATAGTGATGATATCTACAAGGAACGCATTTATACCCATAAACTTCATCAGATATCACGAAAATCGATGTCGACTTTACACTCTTTGTATCAAAGTACCGTATCTCTACTACATGGATACGTCATCACCGTTGATATTGCCTAGTTTCATGACAAAGCTTCCAGAGCGTGTAGGTGTACCCACGCGAAAAAAAATAGATTGTCGTTTTCCACAGTGAGATATGTAAATGTCGTGTGAGACAATATATTTAACAAGTTTTCCGATACATGATAACAATTCTGCAGTCAAATGGAAACTCTTCCCGGGCAACTTGACCTTTCCTCTTTATGTACACAGTAAACAGGGGGAACTTAACCCGGTTCTGGGCTGGATTAAATGGCAGGTGTGGGATGCAGTGCATTAATAGTGGAAAATATTTAAGACAAAATGACTGATTCACTTACGAGTAATATAAAACATTCATTGCTCGTATTCGATAGCAGGTAGCAAATACAGAGCATTTTCGCCGAAAGGTTCGATTTAAAATCATGTACCACCCAAGAAACATTTAATTGTGCTTGTTTAGTGCCCTTTAACTGCCATGGTGTGTATCATCAGCGGCACCATGTAATATGCAGTCCTCCACACGTCATCGACAGTATTGAAAAAAAAACACACAAACGCCAATACCCACCAAGTCGGACAGTTGCACACCCCCGTTTAATATTTAAAGCAGTTGACAATTTTCATTCGGACGGGAGACAAACAAGTAATTATTTCATTAAATGAAAGTCACTGCAGTTTGCTCAACTCGGGTTTTTGAGACAAGGCTGTGGTTACACTTTTTAAACCTTTAATTGGAACAAACATTCAACTCTCTCTCATTTCCAACATTTTGATGTTCCCCTGAAATTTTTAGAAAGGCAGCCGCTAACCACGCTACAATTCACCGTGGAGTACTAACCTTTGCCACTATTTAATCATGGCTATATTACATCGTAAAACTTCCAATCATTAGACATACTGCCAGCTTTATATATGTACCATAACACCCTTCCCCCTCTCAATTTCGCAAAAAAAGGTATTCTGCGAATTGTTGTTGTTGTAATGTATCCAATCCAAACAACACAAAAAAATCAATACGAAGCTTCCGTTCTGTAGCAATCAATACAATCTTCAGAATATAAAATATACTTACGAATCAATTTTATTTTTGTTCCAATGTATAGTTGAAAAATGCAAGTGGGTTCAAAATGACGGCATGAAAGTACCCACAAAATAGGGTTTATGTTCTCTCTGGTCGGAAATTTAACACGCATGCATAATTCACTCAACATTTTTCCCTTGTGTTACAAGAAAAAGGTAGGGAGGAATTTTTCCCGCTCAGAACGAATCAATCAAGAAAGTGTATAAAAAGAAGCCCACATGTAATCACCCAAACATAACCCATTTACCCACTTACCCACCGATTGTTTCCTTTCAAAGTGGTTTGGCTTTTAGAAATGGCCGTAAGTAGTAGTATAATTTTCAAAAATGCTATTCTCTTTACTACTTTGCTACTACTACTGCTACTACTACTACAGACCTATTTGGCACGTCGTCGTTGCTCCTCACTACTTGCTCATCTCATTATTCTTGTACTTACTTCCACACGAAGCATGTAGTAAGTAGTAGTAACCATGATACATTATTTACTTGTAAATTCCTCTTGAATTAGCAAACGAGTTCCCCTTTCTTAAGTAACAATATTCTTCTTTCGGCCTAAAACGATATCCACTACTCTGCTACGCAAAAATCCACAGAGAAAATTGAAACACGTCGTCGGGAGTATTCTAAACAGGGGAAAAGCTGGGACACGTAAATAAAAACTGCGATACAATATGAAAATGTGTAATATAACAAAATGAAAAAAGGATATATATGAATTGCGAGAAGAAAGGCGGACGACACTTTTATGTGTACCTATTTTTCTTCCATATTATTGTATCAATTAAGAATAAGCGCTTTTCTGTGTAATGTTCTCATTTAAAATACAACAATGCCACCATACGTGGTGGCGGGTTTCCCAGAAACACAACGCATCCGTCGAGTGAGTAAATACGATGACGGGATCGATGTTTTTGTACGTGTGTGTATGTATGGGGGGCGTGTAGTGTAGAGAGAGAGTGAAGGGCAGTACTTGACAGCGAGCCCAGTGATTTGACCAATAATCTGTATACGTTTAACCGGTATAACTTTAGGAGTATCGTTTAGCAAAAAAGTATCCTAAATTATTCCTGCGTCAGAAAAGCTGGCAATGAACTCCAGTTTTATCGCTTGGCAAGTCAACCTACTTTGAGGTATCTACTCTCCGACTGTTTTTATTTTTCATTTATCAATTATTTTAATACGATACCTGGGAGACAATTTGACGGTTATTAAGCAAAAAAAATTTACACGTATCCCTATACGCTATTTTACTACTACAAAAATCAAAATAACGTCAGGTATACCAAAATTTCCCTAAAAACAACTCCTTTTCTTCCTGCCCCACGTGCTGAATTATGTGAAAAAGCTATAAACTCCGCACGTGTTATATATATTATCAAATAATTATTCCGAGATGGTGTAATTATGAATGTAGTACATGTATTAAACAGTACATGCCACCGCCCTCTTTCTGTCCATTACAGCCACTTGGCATTTAACACCGGTGAAAAAAGCGGGCAGTCCACGAGTGTGTTCCTACAGAGACGTAATCATAAGGTAAAGTAAAAACCTCTGTAATCAGGCTTTCCATACCATCATCAAAGGAATGTCTTTATTATCCTCAATTCTTACAATGGGACTATTATCAACTTCACTACCACCAACACCACCATCACCACCACTGTTACATATTGTTACTGACTGACTGGCATTAAAAATCTGGACATTCCAGGTCTGAATTAGCACAGTTTCTAAATACGCTGCACTTTCACAAATGACACATTTCTTTCGGCCAACTCATTTCGCCTTCTTCATTCTGTCCTAAGCAGGCGACGTATTTCATGGACAATTTCGAAGGAGCATGATCATGATGAGAGGAATATATTATGGAGCGTAAACCCATTTTAAGATAATAAATTGTAAATGCACAACTCTTTTTGCAAAGTAGCATGACAGAACGCTCCTTGCATAAACGGCGCTGGTTGATGATGATGGTCGATGGTGTATATTTAGAAAGAGGGGGCCCGACGGCGGTATAACTGCAAGCATTTTTGGCGGGGATTCCCACACTAGCAAAATGCAAATGTCATGCATAGGTAGTCGAAAGAGTCACATCCTGACGCTTCTTTTAGGTCAGTTGTAGTGGCAGGAGTAGTAAATAATTGGACTTTTTCCTTTTGACATGAAAGAATTACGCACATGAACGGCATAGCATTGCATTAGAGAACCCTTGTCAGTCAGCATTGTCTACTGTCATCATCGTCATATAATATATGTGGCTCATCATATTATGCATGTAGCAAGATATATATTCCTGGAGACGAGCATTTTAAGTCGATTACGAGTACACCCGTAATACAACTACTGCGACTACAGTTTCGGCTCTGCAACGATGCTCTAATTTTGACTTAACAAGCAAGTCATTAAACGCACGGAAGTCGGCTTGTTCTGGAAATGCACGTGTATGTACACTCCACATTGTATGGAGCTGCAGAAGCCAGCTAGTATTTTCTCCAGAGAGAGAGAGAGTTCATTCAAATTTATCATAATGTATGGCCCCCCAAAAAAGTCCAATTCTCCTGGACTTGTAAAAATGAAATGACAGGATTTTTGGGGGAAATCGTATAAAACGGGTTAAACGGCCTAATAACTTTCCCTCGACCAAGTAGTCAGTGTAGCTGTTAATCCCGGGTAATTTCAAATGTATACGAATCGTTCAACAAGGCTAAATGATTAGCCAGTAAGTAGTGCATTTGAATTTATAATTATCTCGCTCCACGTGCCTTGTAGCATTTAAGCTGTTTTGGAGGGTTTCCCTTCTGCAGAGCGAGAGAGAGAGAGAGAAAGCACGTCGATGCGCGCTGCAGGAGGGTTGTATCTGTGGAAAGGTAAGGCAACCGCTTAAAAATTTGATCACGCCATAGACGTAACGATCCGAACAAAGAGGTAATGCACTAAAAGAGCGCTAACAGCCCATAGAGAATGATTGGTATCATTTCACAGCGGAAAATAGGAAGGAATTCTGTCCTGGATCGAAAGGTAGACAGGGAAGAGACGGCCGAGAAGAGAAAAGTGCCTTCATGAAATTATAAACCCAGAAAAAAGGTGTTAATAATAAGATGGCTGTCAACTTTGCGTACTGTACTGGAAGCTAAGGAAGGCACTCTGTTTACTACCTATCAAGAAGAGCAGCAGCCAAGAAAAGTAATTTGACTGGAATTTCCCTTGGAATTTGTTGGGAAGGTGTAGTTCCCGGAAAATTAAAAGCAGTTTTTGGGAAATGCCATCGAAGGGTGTGTATAGATAGGTATGGTGGGGTACCCTCTCTCCCGGACCATTTGGTTAAAATACTTCTACCACCATCAAACATTTACCTATATTGTTGTTAAACTATCAGTTCTTGTCAGTCAATTAAGGTCATTGGATGGAAATGCGATTCTACCATTTCCTGTCTGTCAATTAGAGACCTTCACTACAAACTGTAATTGAATTTGAGTACAATGCCAACGAGGCAGAGCGTTTGGAACTGGTTGGAGAGATAATGATGATGATGACGGACGACGACCACCACCAGGAAAAAAATTGATTGCATGGAAGCAGCGCTGACGAATAGGGAAGAATGATTTGGAACGAAAATATGTGACAGAAAAGGGAACGACATTTAAAAAAAAAATTGGTTACCTTACAGGTTCAGAGAGAAAGAGAAAAGTAAATCGATCATCGTTATTACTACTGTGGAGTGGCATCACAGCAGGCGATAGTTGTCTTGTAAAATGGCTTGTAAAAATTTTACCTGGTAATAAAGCCGGTAATACGACAGTGACGGAAAATTGTGTCAGGTTAAGCATAAAATTGGCTTCTGATTCACAATATAAAGAGTGGACCCCGTTTACCCCTAAAAACGGTTCCATTCCAAGAATAGGCTTTTTTCTCAAAAAAACAGAGAGAGAGAGCATGCCATAGTTACAGAAATAATCTTGCTTTCGTCATCGTTCTGATGCTACTACGTTTTTTAGACATATTATGTGAATATTTTTCTATGGTCGTCGTGTGCAAATAAGTAATGTCTATAATCTAGCCATTCCTTCCTCTCTGAAAAACAACAACGTGCTTATTTCCTCCAACCACACTGGCGTCCATTTCTGGTCTCCTTGTCAGTCAGACGGAGGAAAACTGGAGCAATCTAGGAATTTGCATGAAACTGAAACAAACTCAAGGGTTTCACGTGGTGTTTATACAGTCCGTCATGTTTCATGTTACTTTTTTGGCATGCACTCTTCAAAATGTACGTGTAGTTTGCTTCCCGACTATTTTTTCTACACACAAAAGTATTCCTTTCGATTGTGCTCGACAAAAAACACCGCACCTTTTTTCACGAGCTAGTCATTATAAAATAGAGAGGATTATCAAGTCTTGTAACGTGTAGAGAAAATATTTGCTTTGTCAATTGGCATAGAGAGAAGAAAAAAATTGTAGTAGCGTCGTTGAATACAACCCTGTGGGCAAAAAAGCAAATATCCTTTAAAAACTCGCGTATTTTACCACTGTCTGCGTGTCGTAGTAATAGCACATTCAACAAACTGGGATAATAACTGTATCTTTCACATAGTTAAGCTTATCACAGACTTTCTCTTTTCACTTTACCAGGACAAGACAGGATTTAAGGAAACGGTATTTAGCCAAGAGTAACAAGTGGTTTCAATATAGGTTTACAAGGACAGTCGAGAAGAAAAGAAAATTGTGTAAATATTTAAAATCAAGTACAATTATTGTTTACAACGTGAGCTTCCAACAAAACAGGGCTGCCATACGCTGACTGTTCAGCAGCGTCATTTGTTGTTTTTTTTCTTCATTGGAATCCATCCTACTTTGCGAGACATAAAAATGGCATTAGTGGAAGAAAATGAAGTATTTGTGTGTATTATGGTGTAGTATGGCATGAGTTACCGTTGATTTATGACGTTTGCAGTTTTTCTAGCAGAAGTACAATTTTGTATGAAATATTGCAATTTAAACGGTAAACATAGAGGTACAACGACTACATTGCTAGGTATACGCACATTTGTAAAACATGCACCCTTTTTTAAAATGATTTGACGTAAAATAAAATGATTTTGTGTGTTGACTCCAAGGAAATTGTACAGCGTCACAGTGCCATAAAAGAAATTACACGGAAGGAAACAATATCAATATTTATGTGCGGGTGTGTGTTGGTGCTCATATTCGTTACAGTTTAAAAAGCATACCCCAGAAAACTGTAATATTCAGAAGACGGTTTGCATTGGTAAACTATAATGGAGCATTTTTTTGTAAACCAGTGCAACTTGACCAACGAAATAAATAATAAAGGAAGGAAAAAAGGGAAATTACTGTGGCTTGTGGTTTATATTGATCACAGGAAAACGCCAACACATGCGGTACATATAGAGGCAAGTAGTTTGGATAGAAAAAGTGAAAGAGGAACATTACAGGGGCAGTACCCTTGTAGGACGTCCGGGAGAATGCCAACTTGAACATAGTAGAACGTCATAGTACAGAGCGTGTTTTGTATGTAGGTACTTGTTTTGGCGATCCGAAATTGTGGATGGAAAATCGCGTGCGTACACGAAAAGTGAGATTGTTGAATGTTAATGTAAAAAGTAGCCTGAGCAATAAAATAGAAGGAGAAAATAAACATTATTATTACTCCATTTGTGCTTCTTTAAGTAGGCTCGTAGGTATAATAAATGTACATAATATATACATCAGATATAAAAAGTTCCGTGCTTTAAAATGAAATGTTCCGCAGTAGGTGCAGCAGCAACAAAGACGAGCTTTCCAGTTTTTGGGGGAAAGATACAGTTGCTTAGAGAAAGCACATGGTAAAGAGAAAAGGGGTACTGTTTGTGCCAGCTGTGGGTGTTTTGCAGAGTTCTTTGGAAGGAAACCAGTATCATAGAGGGACCACCAGGTTCCTTCGGCGGCCGGTAGATGTTCCACAGGAAAGTCAGTGTAGCATACCTGTATGACGACAGATGGATAACCTTGGTGAATAAAGAGTCGCTGGAGCGTGTTTTGGTGGGCTAAACTTTCACTAGAGAGGTGAAAAGAATGACAGTTTACCACCTGCAAGTGAGAGGCTTCTAGCGGTGTAGAGAGGAACCAGCTTGGTTATTTGCTTTCTTCTTGACTTTACATAAGTTTCTAGTGTTGTCGTTAGAGGGCGGTATGGATTCAACCTACGCGATCATTTCGCGGTTTAGAAAACTGATGTAAATTAAATCAGAGTCGTTTGGTGGCGTCATTGTCGTTATCTCTGAAAAGATTCCAACTTGCGCCTACTAGTACAACAGTGCGAAGCTACACGAAAACACATTTTAGTTGTATTGCCGCAGATACATCTACACTGTAAGCTGGAAAACGTAAAATGGTATTGCAGAGAAAGCGAGCACAAGAATATCCCATTGAAATGACTATCATTCAAGGCATCAAAATGCGGCTGTTGGGGCAATCAAGGAACAGGGCAACAAGAGCAGGGGAAAAACTTAAATACAAAATAATAACTTTGGAAGTTTTGCAGCTGTAAAGATCAAAAAGTGAAAGGTGTATGTGCGTGTCGGGAGTGTGTATAACTGAAAAATATTTATTTGACAGGATTGGCATACACTATATTAACTAACACAATTATGTTTTATCATTATGGCATGGAACAATGCCCCGAAAACAATGTCTGTCTCCGTAGCAGGAAGAGTTGGATTATTTATTTACTATTTTACTCAACTTTCGCATTTTCCCCACTGTCTGTTATTTCCTCATCTCACACCATTCCAACACATCATTCTCTCCAGCAGAACACGCTTCTTGAAATGAAAAGGGAAAAATACTTTGTGGGCTTTCGCTTTCACACCAAGTTTTTCCCTCCAAAAACTTTGTCTTTTTTGTTCTTGGCTCTCATCTTGGGTAAAAAATGAAGATAGTAGTAGTTGTACTTGACTTGGCGATGATGATGGTGGTAGTAGTAGTGGCAACTCCAAAGGTGCTCGAGGCAACACCTTTTATCTATCTATTTCTCTCTCTCTCTCTCTTTCCCTCACTATCACTCTCCTTTTACATCCTTCCTCAGTGAACAAAGTGACTGACGGTATAAAAAACTTGCCTTGATCCCGACGACGATGACGACGTCAGTGATCATACTAGTAAATGCTACTTCAAACAACGCTCCTGTTTTCTCTCTGTCCGTAAATACTCACTACCTGTTTTCTCCCCTACTGCTACGACTTGGACGGAAAATAGTAAGCTTTTTCTCTCTTTCCTGTCTTTTCGTAATTTTACAATGAAAAGTTCCTGCTCAGCAACTTTCCAATTTTCTCCTTCTAGTTCATTACACGTGGTTTCCTCGGGAGGTGAAACAAGACTCTTCAAGACAATGATCAAAACACTACGTCTAACACTTAATACTCCGGTATATCCTATACTGCGTGAGTTTTGCGTCTCCCTTCGACTGCTATTGGTTACCATGTTATTCTCTCGAACGACGAACAAAATATGATTAGATGGATATCTCCTGGCAGTAATACCACACCACTCTCGCTGTTGCTTTATCAGTATAACAGAACACTGCTTTGTCATGATAATGATGTTGAGGACAATGATGACCGTGTTCGAGTGCTATCGTCATCATATTTTCTCTAGGAGTGCTCAATAAAGAAGGTAACATGGGACCCCGAGAAAATAGCCAAGCAGCTACAAATCTGACGACAAACAGCGCTGGAAAGGGATACCAGGAAACCGATGAGTCAAAATTTTCTTGAGGTATTTTAATATCGCAAGTTCATGTTTACTGCTCATCATCACCACGGTAAATTTATTTTCCTTCTGCTCTTCAAACATTAAATCGACATATTAATGAAACCCCTTGGAATGCCGAATTTCTCTAGTTTTTCTCTTCAGGGAAAACTTTGTTACTTCCTTCAACCTTGAGTAGGGGAGTAACCGGATGTAAACCGTTTACCGAGTCAACTTATGTGTGTCGCTAAATTTGGATTTTCTGGAATGTCGCCGAATTTCACATCTCTCTAAACATCTCCACTCTTGCCACAATAATGTATCCATTAGCGGGAGAAAGTTTCGTTGAGTTCTAACTGAAACGGGAGTTTAATGAATGACATAATGTATACATTTGTGCACGCAAGCTTGCTCACACACAAACACACAAAAGTAACACAGCATTGCTGAAACAAGTCATCTATAACTGGTAGGAAAGTGAGTCTACCACCAACCGTAAATTTCTTTCTTTTTCTCGGCTTTCTCTCTGTGCCACCTAATGATTTAATTTAATCAAATCAAAACTAGGCTGAAACAAAAACAAGAAAGTTGGTGGAATCCTAAAAACGTGCCAGTCCATACGCAACAAGAAAGTGACGGGACAAAAACGACGGACGACGGCAGAAATAAAAGTGAGACTATGTGGGCGCTAGGAAATGTCCGCGTGAAAGCGCTATAGCTTTCTCTCTACCTCTCTCCTTTCTATCTTTCCACATTCCTAACTTGTTTTTCTCTCTCTCTCTCACCCTTCTTACTAACAAACAGGCCCGCATAAAATGACTAACTGTAACGCTCTTCCCCACCGCTAATAGTAGGTGCGGCAGCACAGCAATAGAGCAGTAGCAAAGGAAGAGGAACGAAGCCCGTATAAAAATAACAGCAAGGAGAAGACCTTGTTAGATTCAAGTTGATTAACAATTCATACGGTGTTTCTTTTTCTAGTATTCATCTGGGAAACAAGAAGGACAAGAGTTTTTTTCTCCTCCTCTATCTTCTTTCTTTTATTTTCTAATCTTATGTTTTGCTTCAACGATCCATGCGGCAGAAGCAAAAATGCCTTTCTGTGTTTAGTACCCTGGACTACTTCCTTTTTTTAGTGTTCTGGGTTGCAGTTTATTTATACGTACGAGGTAGTTACGCAGCTCATATTATTATACCTTTCATATTCCATCCTTCTTCCGTTTCCCTTATTATTGCTCATATTCTCCCACTCTCTTTCCCTCGTTGCTTGTCTGTACGGGATGATATAATAATAGGAAAAATTGTTGGGAGTAGTTTGAACCCAAGGGAGAAATAATGAACGAGAAATAATGTAGCATCGAAGATCACTTCATACAAGTGTTTTGCTTTCTCCTTTTTTGCTACGGCTTTTTCCCCCCAGTAAGTGGGCAAGTCGTAAGCATATTACATGAAGTAGTACCCCCCAACGAATGTTGCCGTCCACTGACAGTACAAAGTTCTTAAAAATTTTAAATGTACGGATAATAATGCACATCATAGCAAAAAAACTAGCGGGTATGAATGAGGGAGAGAGAGAGAGAGAAAGTGAGAGCGGGAGTGTGTGCGTACAATGCAAATTAACCATTTACGGGATTGTTAGTTGTTTGCATAGTATATAATGGAGGCGTAATAATGAATACAACAGCATGTTTACGGAGATTTGCATTCGAGTGAAATTCTTTAAGATGTTTCTTAATATACAAATATGAGGATACAATGCTCCCTCTCTTTTCCGTCTCCTTTCCCCGACCGAGTGCGGGTTTTCATCTTTTTCTACTCAAAGAAATGTGATCTTCTCTTTTCTGAGGTCTCGTGGAACACCATTTTCCTCATCATCCCTTTTTTCCTTGCCGTGATAAATGTAGAATTAGATGGATTGAACGAAGCATGTATATAATAACACCGGAAGGTGAATTTCAGTGTGTTTTCTCCTTCCTATTTTGTAGCTCAGCTCGTGGTAGCACTACTACCATAGCACTGGTTCGTTTATGTAAGCGTGCATGCCGGCTCTTCTTACATTTTATTACATTGAGTTTCATCATACCTTGAAAGCTGAACCCTTATAGCCTGGCGCGTTACCTCTTTTATCGTCGCTGAAGGTAGACAAGTAGGTAGGTATATATTATTAAATGTGAATGTAAACCTGCACACAACCAGGAGGAAATTGGACTGAATCTTTGCTAAGCGGTCTCCATGCGTGAACATCATGATACACTCCTTCCTATTATGAACTTCACTGTTCTCGGTATTGTATCAAAAGCCGGGAATTTTTTAAGACAGAATGGGCAACTTGAGCGGCCAAAAATCGAGCTTACTTTTTCACCGTAAAGAAAACTTATTAGCGTTGCTGCTGATCCTGCAGCTATTGCAGCAGTAGCGGCATATTACAACACGGCTCTTTGCTTTCCTCCTCTTTCTACTGAATTTTCGTCATCATCATCGTCATCATCGCTCATTATACCTGGAGGCTACGGAAAAAAATAAGGAAAAAAGTACTCATAAAGTACAACACGAGACGTGCATAAAAACTCGTCTTCATCCCTTATTCCTTGCATTTAAAATCCGTTCCGAAAAAATTGCAATTACCATGCTAACATTTAGCAAAAACAAGATAAAATCTTGCAAAACTACTCGAATAACAAGTAGGAGTTTTACTTATGCCGACGCACGGAGAAAAAAATACGACGGGGTTGGCAAGAAGAGGAAGAAGAAGCAGTTTGTTTTTGAAGCCCCCTACCACCACCATAACCATTGGGTACTCACAAGTGAGTAGTACGGATGTTAAGGGAAACACTACACGACTGACTTTAGAGTTTGGAGAGTAATTGCATAAAAATTCTGAGACGAACGTGTAGGGAACATAGAAAACGTGGCATTATTATGTAAACCCACCTATTTCTCTTAATATTATGCTATGCTTACACAATAAATATTACGGAGCAATAAAGAAAACCGAAAAACTGCCTGCCTGCCTCCCATTTTACGTGTTAGCCCGTCTCTTTTGGAGAACCGGTGGGGCCGTTGTAATTTGGAGTGTACAAACGAGAAGACGAATGATAATAATATATGTATTAGATGGAGAGAGAGAGAGAGAGAGAGAGAGAGAGAGGTATTCCATTACTGTTTGATGTTGTGAGTTGTTGTAAGTGAAATGCATTCTACGGAGCGCTCACAAACTCACACACTTTCCCAAAGAAGTGTGTGCATTATGTACACACGAGCAAGTTATTTGGTTCTTGTGAGTAACAGGGAATCAAATAGAGAAGACGAAAAAAAGAGAAATGATAATGCAAAATAGGGCTAGAAAGAGTATAGTCGTGTGTGTGTGTGTGCGTGGGCACACGTGAACTAGACCAAGCCAGCCAGGGCCAAGCCATGGTTCGCTTCTTCCAGACGAGACTGGAAATTTTCGCAGTCAAATAATGGACATAGGCAAAAATAAACAAAGTGCATGCAAATTTTTCAGACATATGTACACTCAGAGTTAGTTATATACGTATACACACATGCCTACATAATGATATTATACCGGATGAAGGAAGATGAGAATAGAGGGGAAATAAGTAGTAAGCGAAAGGAAACAAACGCATTGTTTGATATCGCAATTCTACTCCTCTTGATGATGACGACGAGGAGGAGGATGATGATGATGATGATTGTATTTATTTATGTATATGTATGGAACGTATGAAACGTACATTACGATATTACGCTGCGTCGTTACGATACGTTTCCGTAGGTCACAGCATTATTGTGCTTTCACTCACTTTCTCTCTTCCCATAGTATGTACACACTTTGTGTTTGGTTTTTACATTATATCTTCTGTTTGTGAGGGAGGGCTAGAGAGAGGGAGAGACGGAAAGAAGACAGTGGAGACGTGACTATGAAGTAGGTATTAGTGTGCCTAACATGTACATCCGGGAATAGAAAACTGTTTCGTATTCACAAATTATTCATGGAACGCCAAATGAGACAACGGCCCTCGTTATACTGGTACAAGAGGGACCGCTGCAAATACATACACACTCCTACTCTTTTTTTTCGGCTGCTGCTGGGCCTCTGCCCGTCGCGGTGATGGTGGTGTTGCTGAGAGTATCAAATGTTCGCTCCTGAACGTCTATATTTACTACAACAAACGAGCACCGTAGCAGCTGTTGTCTTTTTTTGGTATGTGCCACAACAGTTGAAACTTGAAACAATATAACAGCCCCAGTTTACTTTTTACGGGGATGGTGAAAATGAAACGACGGCAAACGCAAAAGAAGGGAGAGAGAGTGAGAGAGAGAGAAAGTCGCAGAAAGGCGACACGAATCCTGGCCACTTTATCCATAAAGTATGTAGTACGTTACATTCTCAGTGATAATGACATCGACCTGGAAAATTGATCCTATTTCTGGGTTTTATTATGACGTCAGTGCAAAGTAACTAAGAAGACAGCAACCAGCGAAAAAAGGAAATTCCGTGACATTTCAATGATAAAAATTTGTCTATTAGCGTGTGTCGCGGCTAGGGAAAATGCCTTCCACTCATATCGTGTCTACATGAACGTACATATGTACTTATCCCACCTTATCAGCCCGCTTTCACGGCCAGAAAATCCCGGGGTAAAAAATCAAGTGTGTCAGTGTAAGCCTCGAAAAAAGCACGCAGTGAGAGAGAGAAAGAGAGCGGGAGAGAATGCTCTATTTTCCCCCGTAAACTGCAAAAATAAGCGATAAGCAATCTCTACACACCTTTACTGCTGTCGGAATGTGATTACAGTGAGCCCGTCGTCTTTTATATGTCCTTCGTCAGAATTTTTAATCGCCCCAACCAGCCAACTTAACACACCGCTTTACCCCGGGTTATGAGTACCTATTTCTATTATGCATGCGTCTGTAAATATGCTCTTTTTCTTGTCATTTCACACAAACGACAAAATATAATACCAACATAGAGCAATTTATTTCCTCAAAAACTGCTTATTATCATTATGATTATAGGCTTGTACTTGTAGCAGGAAAGGATGAAACGCTGAAAAACAAGCGGGTTGCGTGTGTGAACAGATAGTGGCAGCATTTGGTATGTCTTGTTTGGACATTCTTTAACATCATAATATTTTACGCTTATCATTTTATCATTATCATAGTCCTCATCTCCTACACAAACAAAGCTCCTTTTCCCCCGTGTTATTACTTTATGTAGTAAATTAACAGGCTACACACGCCAATGCATTCATCATCATCATCGTCGTCGTCATCGTCGTCACGAGAGTCTATCAATGGCAGTGGAAACCGGATCGTCGTGATGACGACGACAGCTACCAACGACTAGTCGAAGTGAGTAAAAAGTGTATTATGGAACCGTTGAGTTGACTAAAAGGAGCAATACGAAATGACATTCCTCTGCCATTCCGTAGCATTATCAGTGACAGTTTTTGGCCTGCCAGCAAGGTTTGTATTAGGTATTAATGCTATTTTGTATTTTGTTGTTATTGTGGTTGTGTGTGTGTGGTACAGACAAAGTGCCACACAACCACTGCACAAAAACAGACAGTGTGTGAGTGAGGACGATGATGTTGATAGTGCGGAGGGAAGAAATGTACACGGTACGTCCAAAGAAGGATGACAAGCCCAAAACATGAGCGTATGTATATGATTACCATTGACTGTGAAAATATACGGCTGCCAAATAGATAAGTGAATGCATTAACTCATGCATTATTTTGTAGATTCCTGCGATGTATCCAAGCACAATGCACCAGCAAAAAAATCGGCTGAGTCCTACTCCAATATTCATTTAAGCTGTCAACTTGTTTTTTTTTTCTTTCGGGAAAAGCCATTTTTGTAAGGGTAAATCTTATTTGGGTAGACCGAATAATTAATTTTCCAGAGAATAAAATTATTTTTCCAGAAAACGTCGCTTATCATCTGGAAAAGTTAGGATCCTAACTCA